>CM038218.1:19348353-19451748 GCA_021442155.1 Cymbidium sinense | reverse complement strand
TTATTCATCTATGCTTTCACTTAAGAAAGATTGCTTACACTTGCATGAATAAATTGCATAAACCAAAATAAAACCATTAAGTAAACTTTTGCATATTCTTTTCCACTTTATTTCTTTTATGTGCATGTTAGTACTTAAGGAAAGTGGTATATTAGTCTGGACAACCCTGAGATTGCGAGGCTTTAAGTAGCCCTAAGTAGGTCTTGTACCTTACACCTCTAGTTAACAATGACATTGTACTCACTTATGCCTTTCCTACTTTCATGCATGTATGTGAAATTTTGGCGAAAGAAAACCCTTTCTACTTAAGAAAATTCATGCATCTAAAACTTCTAAATTTTCTTAAATGAATTACTTAGCATCATAAAGTGTGTTAATTATCTCATTTGCATGTATAGATATGCTTAGGGTCCATCCATATGCATGATATATATGTTGGGAAAAGAAGTAATGTATGTTATGTGAATTTTGATTCATTTTTCTTAATCTTAAAATGCCTTTCTTTTGAATAGGTTTGTTTAGATTGATCTATAACTTAGAATTAAAAGATATAATTAAAACATTCACCTAAATGAAAGTAAAATGTGAACTTACCTTAGAAATTACTTAAGGATTAGGGAAGGAAAGAGAAGTTTTCTTCTCTTTCCCTCTCTTTATAACTTAATAATTAATTGTAGGTTTCACTTAAACCAAATTAAAACATGTAATAAAAATAACCCAAAGTCACTAAATAACTTAAATGAAACCCTCCTCTAAAGTTGAACATGTCTTTCACACTTAGAAAATTCAAACCTAAAGTCCTAACCTAAGCATACCACATAAACCTTCAAAGCACACACATTAGCCTAAGTCACCACTTCTAGCTTTAGGTTAGGCCAGTGCATGACTTGATGTTATATTTTGTTTTATGATGAATGTTTTATGGATGTTAGGTGTATGCTTTATAGAATGAATGGTAGGATGTGCTTAGTCTAACTATTTTTTCTGATTGTGCTAAATAGGCTATCATAAATAAAAATATAAATGCTTCTTATTTGCATGCTATATACCCTTAGCATAATCCATAGGCCTGATGGACTTAGTCACCCATGGGTGGGGTGATAAGTCCTATATACATGCTTCTTATTTGTTTGGTGTGATTTGACTAACCTTTATTTTGTAGGTGTTAGTTAGATTTATGATTTCCCTTTTCATGTAAAAATTGGTATGTTTAGGATTTGGAATGATTTGTTATGGGGAATTAGGATGAATGTTGGTCATAAGACTTCATCTTATGCACCATGTGAAGCCTTGGAGCACCTACCATTCAACCATCCAAAGGAAGATCCAAAGAAGAAGAAAAGAAGAAAGAAAGAAAGAAGAAGAAGAAGAAGAATAAAAGAAGACCCCATAATAATGAATTTTACTTAAGTAATTTAATTCATTTGTAATCCGAGTTGTATAAGGGTAGAGCTCGGCTACCCAATTTGAAATTTTCAGGTTTGTGCGGTTGTGCCCGACCATAAATGACCATTTATTCTTTTGTGCTAGTTTTATGAATTGATTGATGTTATTTAACTTGTGCATTAAGTGGCATGCTTTTCTAGTTTCTTCCTTGCTTTATGTATAGCCTGGATGTGGATTAGACTCTTTAGGGAAAAATAAATCTTTTACCCAACTTAACAACTTCAAACTAAAACTAAACAACTCATAACCTCACCTAAAGCTTAGGATTAAAATCAAGATAAAAGAATTAGAAACCCCTTAGCTGGATGAGTTCTTTTCTTTATAATATCATGCACTAACATCTTATTTCACTCTTGATTGGAGGGCTTCCATCTTTGCCGAGAACCGGCTTGACCTATGAGGCATGGTGGAAACTCACCTCCTAAACTTCTAGCGATTTTGGCCATAATCTATTTTCTCATGCATTAGTCATAAAATCCTATTAGCTGAGTCAAAATAAAAATAAATTGAAATATGAAATGCATTAGATTTAGGTCATTTAAAATGCTTTACATGATCTAGTCTCTTTGGGAGTTTAAGGACTTAGCTTCTTTCTAAATAAAAAGCCTAGTTATCTTGCATAAGCATAAAGACTTGCCTACATGTATTTAAAATCATAGGAGGTTAGTTGGCGGCCACCCCTGGTGGTTGTAAGTCCAAATTGATTTGTCCTCTCTTGTAGGCAAATTACCCATTTTGCCTTAGATTTAGGTTGTGCTTACGGCCCTCGCTGAAGCTCCCTAGATTTAGGTTATGAGGTTGCTTCTCCCTTTTGTGGGTCATAAGCATAATTCCTCACCTCTTAGGCATTTCTTTAATCTGTGTTAAGGAATCTTAAGTCCAAAAATGTTAATGAAAAATGGAACTCAAACAAACTAAATCAATTTCTAAAAGCATAGACTAATTTTAGGATAGTTTGAGATGCTCACTAGGTTTCCTAGCATCGTGAGCATCTCCTACTTAATCCCATTTTGTCTTCTATAATAACTCTCTCTTTTGATCAATCCCATTTGATCTTCAAAATATAAACCAATCAATTGATAGTCCTTCCTATTGAAATCTTCAGAGAGAATGATCATTTACCTTAATCGAGAGTTTTCCTAAAGGATCTTGTCCTTTAGGATGTAATTAACTATGGGGGCTTGCCTGTAGGGAACTTAATGAACTCGATTTAAAATAAACCCTGCTTTACTTTTACATGTAAAGTAGGGAAAAGACATATGCACCATCATCGAGTCCTTATTGAGGTGATTGGTTCCATTAAAGGGTTGTCTCTGAAAGTACACTATACCTTGATGATGTACGTTGAATAAGTACATCTATCTGGCATCTTACCAAGATGAATTTCCACATATATTTTTGCCTCTCCTTTCACCATAGATTAAGGTGACTTTATATGTGTGTGAATTTTTCTCCACATATTTATGACTCCAGTTCCTCTCTCCATCTTTGGTAAATGATCATTGTCTTTGAGTATCGATAGTGGTTTGTACTTTGGTATGAATCCAAGACTATCCTTCTTTCATTGGCACTTAGCTCATTTCATTCTTGAGTTTGAGTTAGCCAACATCTTTAGGTTTTAGGCATTCCTTGTTGGTCTTAAAACCCCCGTTCTCCAATGGGTAAAATGAAAAGATTTAAAATAAAAGAAAATATCTCTAAAGACTTCCTCCTTATCATTCATGATAAGGAAAGGTTCATCCTAAAATAATAAATCTTCCATAAAGAACTTTGCTTTTCAAAAGCACCTTTTCAAAATACACTTAATAAATATTTTCCACAAAATTCTTCACCTTCATTTAACAATTCACATAATTGTTACATGTAGGGATTTTCAAAAATAAAACTAATAACATTTTCCAAAAGCAGAAATGAACATCTTCTTTCAATTCACTTTGATGAAGATTTCATTTTCAAAATAAAATGAACAATCATGTCTTCCAAAAATCACAATCATAATCATAAAGTTTTCAAAAGCACATATGGATCCTTCCATTTCAATATGCTCACACATATTGAACGGAAAGTTCATTTGTAAACAAAAATCAAAATTTTCAAAGAGCACATATGAATATCTTCATTTAATATGCTTAGGTTTATTAAATGAAGGTTTCATCTCCAACTAAAAATAAAATATCATTTTGGGAAATTCTACTTAAACCATATCCCACATATGTTTCAAGTTAGAATTCTTATCTTTCAAAGAAAGCAACAATCACACACAAAAATAAAAATCTCACATTTCAAAAATAAAATGAATCTCCATTCTACATACTTAAATTTGTTGAATGAAGGACCTCTTTTCAAAAATTCAAAATCAACAATCATATTTCCAAAAAAAAATTTTTAAACACATTTTGGAACTTCATTTAGCATACACAAATTTGTTAAATAAGGTTTTTGAAATCAAACTCCAAAAAAATTTCGAAATTCTAAACACATTTTGGAACTTCATTTAACATACACAAATTTGTTAAGTAAGTTTCCAAATCAAAATCAAAATTTCAAAATTCTAAACACATTTGGAACTTCATTTAACATACAAATTTGTTAAGTAAGTTTCTAAAATCAAAATCAAAAATTTTTTTAAAATTCTAAACACATTTTGGAACTTCATTTAACATACACAAATTTGTTAAGGTTTCCAAAATCAAAATTCAAAAAAAATTTCAAAATTCTAAACACATTTTGGAACTTCATTTAACATACAAATTTGTTAAGTAAGTTTCCAAAATCAAAATCAAAAATTTCAAAATTTCAAAACATTTGGAACTTCACTTAACATACCAAATTTGTTAAGTAAAGTTTCTAAATCAAATCAAAATTTCAAAATTTTTTAAAACACATTTGAAACTTCATTTAACATACCAAATTTGTTAAATGAAATTTTCAAATCAAAATCAAAACTTTTTTTTTAAAACATATTTTGGACTCCATAGCACTCAAATTTGTTAAGTAAAGTTTTCAAACTCAAAATTTTCTCACACACCTTTGGAACTTCTTCATAGCATACCAAATTTGTTTCTAAGAAAAGTTTCCATTTTCAAAATCAAATAAAATCAAATTTTCAAAACTCACCATTTAGAATTTCATTTAGCATACTCGAATTTATTCAGTGAAATTTCCATTTCATAAAACCAAGTGGGATTTCATCTTTAGCATACCAAATTTGCTAAAGTTGAAACTCCACTTTCAAAAAATTTCTAAATAAAACAAGACACTTAGGATCCCTTTAGCATACCAAATTTTCTAAAGGATCCTACCCTTTTCAAAAATCAAAATTTTCAAAACAAATGAAACACTTAGGATTTTCTTAGCGTACCTAAATTTGCTAAGAATCCTATTTTCAAAATCAAACAAAATACACTTGGGTTCTTCACTAAGCATACCTAAATTTGCTAGTAAGTAAAATTTTCCAAAAAATCAAAACAAAATTTTCAAAAGAAACAATCACTTTCACTTTACTTAGCATACTAAATTTGTAAAAATTCAAAACATTCAAACAACACAAAATCAATTTGACCCTTACTTTAACATACCCAAATTTGTTAAAGAAGGAAGGTCCTCCAAATCAAACAAAATCAAATTCAAAACAAAATGAACCTATGGAAGCATCTTATCAAAATCTTGAATCCATATTTCAACATACTCAAATTTGTTGAAGTTTGGATTCATACTCAAATTCCTCTTTCAATCAATATCTTCAAATTTATTTGAACCCCACTTAACACTTTCAAGTTATTTGGATGTGGGTTCAAATTTCAAATTCAAAATTCAAAATCTATGGAGATAAAAAAAGCAAGTTGTTTCTCATTTTGCATCTTTCGTTAATTTTAATTTTTGTTTTCTTTTCGGTGTTATGGCGAGATCTCATAAATTTGTCTTCACCTTCCCCATGACATGGACTAGCTTAGGAGTGACTTTCCTTATTTGGATCATACCCATTTGATCACTTTGGCCTATGGCTTTGAGGGCCAAGATCACTTGTGAGGGCATTCTCACATAGAAGAGGTGGCGGGAAGTCATCATCGGTGACTTACCCTCAGATTGATTTCCTCATTGAAGAAGAAAGTTGTGTAGCACCTTCAATAGTTTGTTTGGTAGTACCAAGTTCTGGTTCAGTGATCATCCTAAAGTTGCCCACATTGCCCGGTGTGGAAGCACCCATGTACCCTGGGTAAGGCTCCCCAGTTTAGGATTTCCTCCCCTACATTTGAGTATAGGTCTAGCCCAAACTCCTCTCGCCCTACTCACACTCAACGTAGAAACAAGAACTGTATGGTCAAGCGGTTCCATACCAGGATAGCGAGAGAGTTAGAGGCAGCTAGACCATATGAGTCTACTGATCACATCTGCAATAGAGAACCAGTTTCATCCTCTCTTAGGATCAGATAGAGAGGATGCCAGGAAGATTAGGTCATCACCTCCTGGTGCACTTCTACAATAGTTTCTGAGTAGGAGGTCATACAGGCCTTGTCCAACTTTGCCAAGTGGCGGGGCATACTGGATGATCAGTTTGGTCAGTTTGAATTATGATCTTGTTATCTCACCGGTGTGGGAGACGATTTGATAGAGAGGGCCGTGAGGCCCATACATCACATATCAGCAGGAGATGGAGGTTTAGCGTTAGTCTACGCTTGGTCAATTTTCCGGCTCGCTACCCAGCGCCATCATGTGACATATCCTCCTCATGGGACCAACCATCACAAGAGGGTAGCTCTTGTACATAGAGAGTCTGGTGTCTCCACCCACCTCTTCTCCATGGTCATCCATCGCGGTCCCAGCATCTATTCCTAAGGCCATGAAGGTCAGGAGAAACATACCCCGTTGGTGATCGATCCGAAGGGATCCCTCCTACACCACCCATTGTGGTAGGGTGAGCTCTCCTCTTTCCCCATATGGTGCGGAAGAGTGCGACCGAGCATCGTGGTCATTCCTTCACCAACTCACCCATTGATGGGAGATGGTGACTATCATGGATATTCCAGATGATGTGACAGTGATAGCAATGGTAGAGGATCATTCATTGTTGCCCTTTATTGCATCGGTCGATTACCATTCTTCTAGTGAGTATAGTGCAGGATTGACTCTCCCGAGGTGTGCCTCTCATTTATGATTGATCACACCATTCAAGCATTTTGTACTTGTAGCGTTAGATCGATCCTTAGATGAGGTAGTTGCAAACTATTTTATGGAGAAAAAGGAGATCTTAAGGTATGCATGGTCTGATAAAGAAAAAGTCAGCTTCGATCCCAATGAAGATGACTTGATGGGAGATTCAGCATACACATGGTCGATACTAGAGGTTCTCTTCTTAGGGAGTAGTAGGCCATGGAAGGAGATGAGGTTGATCAATGGAGACACCAGAATCAACATCACCTCTCAATTCATTTAGAAAAGAGAACATGGATGGGATGGCACAGTTGGACTTGCGTGTATCGGTGCTTGAAGCAAGCCCTTCAATTCATCCTAATGATCGATGTGTTCTAAACTAGTGCATGTCTTAGATCTAGTTAAGACTCTACCTCCCAAGCAAGGTAGCACTAGTCGTATAGGAAGGTAGTGGATAGTACCTCCATATGAAAAAAGATCTAAAAAAACCATGGTTGAGCAGTGAAGGAAGCCTTGGCTCAAGCCCAGGGAGGATCATCGGTTCCAAAGGATAGACCTTACCTAGAGGAATTCGATACCATCTCGGATCCCAAGGGTTTCATGCCTCCTTCCTTCAAGAGCTTCGATGGCAGTGGGAATCCGAGGCAACATATAGCTCACTTCAGGGCCAGTTGTTGCAACACAGGTGGCAGCGATGGTTTACTCTTTAGATTCTTTGTCAGTAGCCTAGCAGGTATTTCCTTTGATTGGTATGACGTTGCCCAATGGTTTTAGTTAAGATATTTCAGTTAGAGCAACTCTTTATCAAGAGATTTCTTTGGAGCTCAACAAAGGGTTATTAGGTGATCTCGTTGTAGCACTTGGTGAGTCACTTGTTGATTATATTCTCCGATGGCACGAGTATGAAGTGTGAACCACTATCGAACATCATGCCATTAAGATTCTCTTGAAGAATATTCATGGCCCAATTTTCTTCATGCTTAAGGGCTTCACCATAAAGACATTTGAGAAGCTAATCAACAAGGCGGCTAATCTACAAGGAGAGGCCAAAGCGTTTCCTTTTTAGATCGGTTGCCAGCAAATCCCAAAGGTTTATGATAAGAAACTTGGGCAATAGCGATTGACAAGGGAAGCAGACTAGAGATCAGTCAGGCGACCATGACCTGACCTCCACCTCCTTTGCCACCACCAGGTAGCCATCGGCCTCCACAACCTCCATGGCCAATAGCCACCACCTCACATAGCACTAGCACATGGCATGCATATCTAGTAGCTATATCCACCTACTCTATTAGATAAGTTAAACAAACCTTATTCTTTTAAGAGGGAGGTCAAGATCTTTAAGAATCTCTTAAAGAAACTTAATTTTTCAGCTACCCAAGCCAAGGAGGAAGTAGGCAAAAGTCATGATCCAAACTTTTCCCTTACCCGTATGCTAGGCCACATTTTGGAGGATTGCTTTACATTTAAGGATTGGTTTGAACAGTTTCAAGAGGTCATGTTATCCCAAAGGAATACCTTGTGGAACAACCTTCCAGTTCCATTAGGGTAATCCTTGGGGATACAAGTGATCCTACAAAGAAGGTTGGGACATCTTCTTTGTCTAAAACCTCTAAGAAAATAATTCAAAGATCAAGAAGCTTTCCTTCAAGTGCGAGTCATCAAACCTCCAACACCAAGAAGGTTTGCAAGTTGCGCCAACTCTAGGAAAGTGGGAGCTCGGCACAAGCATGTGTCACCGGGATAGCCCTTTAGCATACAGTGTCGGACTCCGGCCTTCCTTCACACTTCTTCTAGCTTCATTTATAGTTCTTCTATTTAGAACTCTTGTATCGTGATAAGGGCATCAAATCCCTTACTCACTCTACTTGACTTCTACTTTGTACCTCCAAATAAACCAAGAAATTGAAGAATAAAGCTAATTTGAATTACATATGTCTCTTCGTTGTCTTCTTCTATTCCTAGATAACTCTTCAAGTCTAATAAACTATAATAATTTCAATCTTCCTTTGATTGAGTTGGATTTTCAACTATGGGTTCACCTCTTGAGATAGACTTGGAATCATCATTAGAGTCATAGGAGAAAAGTGAGTGCACAGTGTATAACTTGCCACCACATCACCAGAGATATCAGTCAACCTCCATAGTGGCAGGTTCTACCTCCTAGGCAGCACCTCTAGAATGATAAGTCATTACTCAAGATCGAAGCCCTTCCAGATGCTCCACCCTTGGATATGCTTGTGGAAGATCAACAAGGTGGACTACAACATCCTTTCTCATCTAAGTTGCCATCTAAGCTAAGCATATATGATGCCCTTATCTTATCCAAAGAGATGAGAATCACTAATCAAGGCTCCTTGATCCTAAAATATGCTTAGCTCGGTGACCTATAGGTGAGGAAGCACACTATGCAAAAGAAGCCCAAATCACCTTCGATGAAGACCTTCTACGGGACTTGGCACAAGTCCCTACATTCACTCGACATGGGGATGCTCCAAGGTTCTCATGGATTCAGGTGCATTAGTAAACATTATGAGTCTAAAGACCCTAGCCTATTTGAAGATCGACATCTCTACTCTCCGAGGAGATAGGATGATGTTGAGAGGATTCAATGATCAAGGCGAGCGGGCTTTAGGTTCTATAGTGTTACCATTGGAGATCGTGATTGGAAGACTAAAGCCAAGTTATACATCATTGATTCAAATACTTCATTCACTGCTTTGCTTGGTAGGCCTTGGATACATCGATAAGATCGTTCCATCCTCCCTTCATAAGTACATCAAATTCAGAAAAGATGGAATTGATTATCGTGTCAATGGGGATGAAAAGCCATTCTCAGTGCAAGAGGTTGAGATATATGAGGATGCGACCTATTATCTTCCTCAAAATACCCTTTCTCATGAACTTGGACAAAATTCAAATGCAAATGCAAAGGAAAAAAGAAAATGAAGAAAATGAATAGATAAAAAAATGACATCCACAGTTCATTCCATCATATGGACATGTGGGTAGAATGGCTCAACCTCCACCAGGTAGGGAATAGAGGTCCGGTGGAAGACCCCAGTTGGCCTTCACCAATAGTGTTCGTTCATAGAGTACCCTACTATTCACATAGACTTGGAATCTTCGAGGATGAGTCTAATGTGATTAGTATACTAGCAACCCCTCTTAGCGGTTCCATTGGAGGTGACTTTTGATCACCGAGACAGACCAGGGCCTCCAAGCAAAAAGTATTCAATTTGGTTTATGTGAAAATTATCAGTGAGTTGGGAACCTTAGTTCTCTCCTCACTTACACCTCAAAAGTTGAAGGTTTGATAGTTAAGGAAGTCCCTAAGTCTTCAGTGAGCAAAGAAGGTTCTTTTAGGTTCATCATCCTCAAGTTGAGAGTTCTTGGGACTTGAGGAAGATACTTTAAAGAATTAATGGAATTACCTTTTGACTTTTACTCTGTGTTCAAAATCTTATGCAGAAAGGATTAGTTCCTCTCTCTTGGTCGAAGTACAAGTTAGAATACTTTGAAATATTATAGAACAATATAGGTAGGGAAGCACAAACAAGAGACTAGGATTGACATAATGGGTCCATGATGATGAAGATTATTGCCTAGTTGTTACCAACCATTTGGAATCAGGTTCTTCTCACACATCCCAACTCTTATGAGAATGTGTGTTTAGAAAATTAGATGATCGGATGATCTCCAAGTCAAAGAGGCACCACCAAAATTTGAAGAGGAGATTCATTCAATAATCGACAAGCTAAAAAAATCAACCTGGGATAGAGAAAATCAACATTTATCTCGTTCTTTGAATGAAGAAGAAACCAAATGAGTTAGGCTATTTTGAGTTTAAAGATTGCCGCATGAAGAAATGTATTATCTCTTGCGTTGTAGTCCACAAGCTAGCAATAGACCTAACGTTACCCTATTAAGCAAGCTCCTAGGCATGCGTAGAAATTGAACAATAGTCATTTGAAGTCAAGAAATTGATTGATGGTTTCATCAGGAAGAAAAATATCCTACCTTCTTATAGTGTCATCCCTTAAGAAGAAGAATGGCCAAATTCACATATCATCAATTTTAGGGACTTCAACAAGGCATGCCCTAAGGATGAGTTTACTCTTTCTGAATTAATGGTAGACATTGCCATCTCATGTAGTTTTCTCTTTCATGGATGGATCATCTGGCTATAACCAAATCAAGATGTCTCCTGAAGATGAAAGAAACACTACTTTTTGAAACCGATCAAAATCTTCTATTATAGGGTCATGCCTTTCGGCCTTAAAAATGTTGCTACATACCAATGGGCCATGACTCAGATCTTCAATGAACTCATCCATCATCAGGTTGAGTGCTATGTTGATGATCTAATAGTCAAAAGTTTAGAAAAGGAAGACCATCTCTTTGACTTGAGTAGTTTTCAAATGGTTAAGATAATATAACCTCAAAATGAATCACAAGTGTGCATTGAGTTGTGAAATTCTTGGGTTTGTTGTTCACTGGGAATAGAAATAGATCCGAAAGATCAAAGTATCTTAGAAATGCCACCTCCTAAGAGTTTAACTCAACTCAAATCCTTTCAAGGATGGTTGGAATATCTAAGATGCTTTATCTCAAACTTATCGGGGAGATGCAAGCCCTTCTCAGCACTTATCAAAAAGGATGCTAAGTTCAAGTGGGATGATAAGTGCCAGCATGCATTCGAAGACATCAAAGAATACTTGTTGAAGCCACCAGTTCTCGTAGCCCCAATCCCGGGCAGGCCACTAATCCTTTACACTGCTGCATTGGATGACTCTCTTGGCACTCTATTGGCCCAAGCTAATGATGAGGGGAAGGAAAACGCACTCTACTACCTTAGTTGTCATCTGATCTCTATTGAAGCAAACTATCCACCTATTGAGAAACATTGTCTAGCTTTGATCTTTGCATCTCAGAAGCTACGGCACTACATGTTTTTTCATAAGATGAACTTGATCTCTAGAACCAATCCATTGTAGTACCTCATGACATGACTAATGTTTTCCAGATGTTTAGCTCATTGGTCCATGATACTCTCGCAGTTTGATATCACTTTTATACCCCTCCATGCGGTAAAAAATAGGCATTGGCGGATTTCTTAGTAGCACACCCACTTCCTACAGATTATCCGCTTAGTGACGATCTCCCCGATGAACAAATCATGAACTTAAGGGAGGCCAACGATGGGAGATGTATTTTTGATGTGCTTCTTTTCTTAAAGGTGAAGCATCATGATCTATTCTCCCAGGAAAGGTAGGAGTAGGAATAGTTCTCATAACTCCAAACCGTGATGTGATTAGATTCTCATACTATCTTTCCAACCCATGCACCAACAATGAAGCCGAGTATGAGGCTTTGATTACCAGTTTAGAGTTATCCATCACTATCAACATCAAGAGCATCAACATCTTTGGGGATTCTTAGCTGGTCATCAACCAAATTGTTGGGTCCAACCAGGTCCTCAAACCCAAGCTTCATCATTACTATGAGTATGACATGAAGCTATTGGCCCAGATTCTTGAAGTTACCATCTACAAGGTTCCCTGAGCAAAGAATGTAGTAGCAGATGCCTTGGCCAAACTTTCCAAAGAGTTGGCATATCTGAAAGATGAGTCCATTTGAATAAGGGTCCAAAATAGACAAGTCTTATCCCTTATTGATTTGAACTCATCGAGACTTTCTCTTGAAGGGTGGTTGTGTTGCCAAAATGGACAAGGAGCTAGATTGGAGGCAACCATTCATAGATTACTTGAACATCAACAAACTACCTCAAGAGAAATCTCAAGCCCATCAGGTGAAATAGAGAGCTCTTTCCTATGCTCTTGTTGATGGCACCCTGTACTGGTCCTTTGACCAAATGTGGTTACATTGTTTAGACAAACATGAAGCCCATGGCATTATAATCAAGGTACACTCAGGTCTATGTGGTCTCATCCAAGATGAAGTCGAAGATCAAAAGACTTGGATACTACTGGCCTTCTATGATCATAAGATTACATGGACATAGCTAGGAGATGCCATCAGTGTTAGGTGCACGGTGTGGTCCTCCACCAACCACCCAACATTCTACACCCTACTTTGGCTTCATGGCCATTTGAGTGTTGGGGTACTGACATTGTAGGTTCGATCAATCCTCCTTCTTCCAAGGGCATCGATTCATCTTAGCTCGACTACTTTTCCAAGTGGTAGCCATCCCTCAAGAGGTCAGCTCACCATGTGCTTCAATTTTTTGAACCATATTATATAGTTTGGGGTGCCTGATGAATTATATCGATAATGCTGCATTCAAAAGCGAAGATCAACATTTTAGAAGATGTATAGATTGGAGATACTCCACCATCTACTACCCCGAGCTAATGGTTTAGCATTCAACAAAACTCTCATCAGATACTTAAGAAGACTCTTGATGACAACAAATGATAGTGGAGCGGCGTTGGTTGAAGCCTTGTGGGCCTACCACCATAGAACTTCGATTCACCTCATTTTCCCAGTGTATGGGTCCGAAGCCATTCTTCCTTTAGAAGTTCAACTCTCATCACTAAGGATAACATTGGGTAACAAGATCACAACCAAGTAGAATGCCAAGTTACGGTTAGAATAGCTCGAATGTTTGGAGGAAATTCACCTACGGGTGTGCCAGAATCTCGACTTGTACAAAGCCAAAGTGACTCAAGCTCACAACAAGCTGATCCACCCTAGGTCTTTCCGAGTAGGAGAACTTGTGTTAGTCCTAAGGAGACCAATTATTGCCATCAAAGATGGGAGGCAAGTTTGAACCCACTTGGGAAGGCCCCATGTCATAGAGAAGGCCTACCAAGGAGGATCTTATCGACTTATTGATTGTAAAGGGAACACCGATGCTTCCAATTAATGGCTCTATCTAAAGAAATATTACCCATGAAATAAAACTTGTTTGAAAATAATTCATTAATAAAAAAAATAAATCGATTCCATTCATCAAATCTTCTCTTCTTTTGAAGTGTTGTTTGCTTATCTTGTGAATCATGTGGCGTGTTTAGGGTAGGTGTGTGTCCCCAGTGGCCTCCATCCTCTTTCACAACACAAACACATCTCATGCTTTTAGAATAGGTGTAAGAGAACCAGAGGCATCTATTTTGATTAGCATAACTAAGTTAGGTGTGAGAACATCCTTTCTTAGTGTGAATTCTTATTTCCATTTGTGGCATCATTTCATAATTCCCCAACGTGTCTTAAGGTAGGAGTAAGAATCCCCCGAGAGGCATCCTATTCCTTTTTACACATGCACCAAAAAAACACAAATCTTTTATCTCAAGCTATTTTGATGTGGGAGCAAGCCCCCTATGGCACTCACTCACTAGCTCTAGGTGGTCCATGCTACCCTAGTATGTCTAGTGGTCATTTATTTGGAGGATGTGAGTCCCAACTTTCTTCCTAACTTGATCATTACAAACCAACAGCCTTGTTAGTATGGTATGCTTCACTACCCAATAAGCTACTCATGTTGACTTTCTTAAGAAGATGTGAGTCCATGCTTTCTTCTTGAACTAGCCATCATGTTCTAACTAAGTTGAGTATATTTTGAGGTTTAGGATAAGTCCCTCAGAGGCTCCTTTCTTCTTGACAATTTTTGAGTTGATATAAGTCCCCGGGCATTCACTCATAGTCACCCTAGGTCGGATAGCTCGAGATGAAGAAGACTCCACAATTAGTTCCTATAGAGGATGTGAGTCCCGAGCTTTCTTCTAGGCGATTATTACAAACCATACCTTAGGTTGGTTGATGTTCGCTATGCTAACAGTGACTCACCCGGTGAGTACACCACTCTTGGAAAATATGAGTCCACATGCTTTCTCCTTGAGTTGGACACCAAATACCTATTGAATTTATGACTAGCCATGTCATCTTCTCTAGGGTGTTGGATTAAGCCCTTACCCCCATCCCCTGTGGGCACTCTATTTGGATCAAGTCCTTTGCATCCCCATTTACATTACCCGGTTACTTTTGGATTGGACAATTCCCTTTCCTAGTAGCCACCCACGTGGTTGGAAAATTTGTCCTGCGGATGTGCAAATTTTATATTGGTTCAATAGAGATAGGTCTAGGCTGATATAAGCTCCTTCTCAATTTGATCCCTCACAAACTAATAGGGTCCATGACAAAACAAACTAAAATAAACAAACAAAATTTTTGCTTGTGGATTAGGATTCAAGCCCCCAAAGGGCCCCTTCTTCCAAGCTGGCATCCTATCTTTAGGGTAGTGTCAGTCGAACTCCCTATAGGAATTACCTGACTACATGAGTTGAGATAAATCCTTGGATCGGTACTCACTCCATAGTCTTCGTTCAATCTATTTTTCCACAAGGTTACCCCGGTCATTGCTTTGAAAGATGTAAGACTATGATGCATTCTTTCTAGCATGATGCATTGACGAGGCGACCTCAATTGATCTTTTCTAGTGGAAGATGTGAGTACCCGAGCTTTCTTCCCTTCAATTGATCATTGAAAACCAAAAGGCACTCCTTTGGTTGGATAGTTCTCCCATCAATCAGGAAGCTACTCCCTTTGGTTCAGTAAATCTGAGATAGGTCTAAGCTTCTATAAGCTCCTTCTCTGATCCATCCCAAACCAATGGAATCCATCAAAATAAATTTAAGAAATGAAATTAATCTTGACTATCCTTGAGTTGATCTAAGTCCCCAATGGCATTCACTTAATAGTTAGCCCTAGGTCAGGTTTGATTTGTTACCCAAAGCGATCACCCTAGTGGTTCTTAGAGAAGATGTGAGAGTCTTCTTTCTTCTTAAGACTTGACCATTGTATACCAAAAGGAATTTCTCCATGGTTGGATAGTCCTACTTTGTGGTTGGTAGACTACTCCCTTTGAATTGAAATCAGTTAGGTTTTAGGCTTTCATGGCCCTACCGATTGTTCATCGCAAACCTAGGATCCATAATAAATAAACAAACAAAAAAAAAATGAAATCAATCTTTGACTATCTTGAGTTGATCTAAGTCCCCGGTGGCATTCACTCAATAGTCGACTAGGTTGGGTTCAATCTTTGCCTTAATAGATTACCTGGTCTCTTGGAGGATGTAAGTCTACATGCTTTCTTCTAGTTGATGCATCGAAGGCATCCCTTTGATTGGTTAGTCCTACTATGTGCTTAGTAGACTACCACTTTGGATTGGTAAATCTAAATTAGGACTTTTCCTCCATGGCTCCTATTCAGTACAACCCATTGCAAACCAATAGGGTTCTTCTATAAAATTCAAACCTAACAAAAATTTCAAATGAATTCAGCCCTCTCCCCCAGTGGAGATCTCTTCCTAGTAAGATTCAAATCAAATCAAACCTTTCATCTCCTTACAGATGACTTGAACTTACTTTCCTAAGGGAAGGTTCACACTCTATCGCTTAGTGGAATTCTTCCCCCTCTCTCTTATGTATTGGACATAAGTAGAGCCACATTGCACTAAGCTCTGGATTCTTTCTTTTCCTTGGGCCAGGAAAAGATAGTTTATGTTAGTGTTTGATTTTTTTGGTGTTGTTGATCATTCCGGTCAACACCAATATGTGTGCTGTTTCGGGTCAGTCACACCACACCTATTGGGCTCCCTTTGTTGACCGTATTTTTAGAATGAGCCCTCAACACCTTCATCTTAGACTTAGGACTTCCTCTTAGACTTTTAGTCTTAAGACACATCTAGTGATTAGGTGGACACTCTCTCTTAGCCTTAGAAGACTTAGAAGAGTTAGATATAGGAATAGGTCATGCCTTAAGGGTGTTAGGAAAATCTCCTACCCTTTAGCTTAAACATTCTCTCCTTCCTTCTTTCAAGTCAAACTCTAAATCAATTCAATTTGATTTTCTCAAACTCCAAATCAATTCCATGATTCAATCTCTTGAATGAAGTCCATGATTGAAAGCCATGATCAAAATCCATCAAAATTCCTAAGTCAAAATTTTCTGAGTCCTTAATCCTTCCTTAAGGTCTTAGCCAAAACTATGATTTAAACCTACTCAAACCTTTGAGAGTTTCTCATGAGTCATTTATATTATCATTTATATTCACATTTATAAATGAAATATAAATTCAAATTCATCAATCAAATTTAAAATTCAAAACAATTCATGAAATTTTCAATTTCCTTTAATTTTCCATTAAAGGACTTAGCAAAATTAACTCCAAATCTTGATCAAACCTATTCAAACCCTTAGGATTTTCTTTAAAATCATTTATATATCTCATTTATATTCTCATATATAAATGAAATATAAATATAATCAATTCAATCAAACCCAAAAAAATTAAATTCAAATTAAAATGCTTAAAATCCCTAAATCCTTTAATTTTCATTAATGGATTTACCATAAACTTTGATCAAACTCTTTCAAACTCATGATTTTTTTTTCAAAATATATTTTATATTCTCATTTATGTTCTCATATATAAATGAAATATAAATCAATCAAACCAATCAAAATTAAATTTCTAATTAAAAATTCAATTAAATCCTTTAAATTCCTTTAATGGATTTAACTTCAAATCATGATTAAACTCTTTCAAATTCTTGAAATTTTCATGATCAATTTATATTCTCATTTATATTCACATATATAAATGAAATATAAATCAAACAATCAAAACCAACTCCAAAATCAAACTCAAATCAAATCAAAATCAAATCTAAGCCTTTCAAGTCAAAATCTTGAACTTAGCCAAAATCAATTCAAATCAAGCCAAACTCTTGATTTTCTCTCATGGTTCAATCAATCCTACAATCATGAGCTCATATATAAATCAAAACTCCAATCCTTCAATCAAAACAAAAAATTCCTTCATATTCTTCCTTTGAATATGAGATTTTCAAATGGATCAAAATCCATTTGACTTCAAATCTCTTGTAGATGGATTTATATTTCAATCATAAGTCCATATACAAGATCAATCAACTTCAAATCAAGCTTTCACGAAGCCATTTGATCCACTTAGGCTCACTTGACCCAAAGTGACCTAAAGTATCCTTTTGAGCCAACTTTTGATCCTAACCAAATTGGATTGAACCAAACTCATATATCCCTCTCATCGTGATCAACAATCATCATGGGATGATCAATCAATCAAATTGGGTCAAACCAAGTCAAACTGGGGTTGAATAAGTCATTTAACCTAAATGAAACCTAACATAGCTGATTGAAACCATTGATCCAAGTTCACTCATGACCTATGTTTGAACTTGACCAAGTCAACCTTTGAGCCTAACCCCCCATTTGGCCCGCCAAGTTGACCCATTTGACCTAAAGGTTAAAATGTGTAAACTTGATCTAAGCCAAATTGATTGAAACCAATGGGTCAAGTCCATTCCAAATCACTTGTGGAACTTGACCAAAGCCTCAATTGACCCAACTGTGATTAACCTTAGACTCAACATGACCTAAAGGGTCATGTTGAGCCAAAATTGAACTAACTCAAATTGATTGGAAAAGATACCAATCCCCTCCATATGACCAACCAAACCTAAACCTACCCTAACCCAAATAGTCAAATGGGTCAAATGGGTCAACTTGACCCATTTGATCTAAAATGTCATATGATCCAAAACCAATCTATACCAAATTGACCCAAACCAAAGGCACCAAAACATTTCAAATGGTCATATGAACTTGACCAACCCTTGGTTTGACCCAATTTGACCTATTGGTCAACTTGACCCAAGTTGACCCATTTTGACTAAATGGGTCAACATGAGCCAAACCTATCAAATGGATTCCAAATCCATTGAAACTTGGCCAACCTATTTTCTCAACATACCAAACATACCCAAATTAAAAATAGAAAAATGACCATTATACCCCTATACATAGAACAAATTTTGGCTATCCCATGGGTATGGTATGCACTCTTCACAAACACTTAGGCTCTAAAACATCAAGGGACCTAATGAGTGGTGCACCCAACCCAATGGGAGTGGGTCAGCCCATTTGGCCTATGGACCAAACCCGACCCATAAGCACCAAATTGAATTTTCAAACTCTCCCTGAACCTCATTTGATTGCACATGTAAGCTCGGCATCCACTCTTTTGGCCAAACTGACCATGTGCACACTCCTAACTAATCAAACAACCCACTCAATTGTGTCAATTGGATCAAAATGGCATGAATGGGCTCGATCATACAATTTCCATATGGGGAGATATACTCCCCCTAATTCACTGAACTGAAAACACACACACACTCGATTGAGACCTAAGGAGCTTTGAGAACACTCATTTCCCAAGTCCTCTAGGGGAGATTGAGAATTCATCATCTTGGTTTCAATAATGAAAATAGGGAGATACATTGAAGTGCAAACTTCTTCCATACTCAATTTCATCCAAATTCCTCTACACTCATCATGAGGATCCATTCAACTGTCCAAGCATTGAGTTCCCACATCAAGGAAGAATCAATTCTATCAATGCTGCAAGGGGAGCTAAGGGGAGTTGGTCTACCCACTCATCCACTTAACCTCAAGAGCTAGGAACCTCAATAGGGCTTCGTCTCCACTAGATGAAGCTACCTCATCGATCCTAAGTGCTGGTGATCACCTCCATCGAGGTTAGTGAATTTGCGACCACTTAGGCTAAGGTGTGTTGGCCTTTTGTGTGCATCTTGATTGTTGGATAGCTTGTCTAGTCCCTAGATGGTGTGTTGAATTTTGTTTCAATCCATGAAGTCGGGCTGATCTTCCCTTGGATCATGGACTCATTCCTCCTTAGGGAAGAACTCAGCCAATCTCAGTCGTCCATCCACGCATGTTTAGATGGATGGCTGGGATTATTTTCCACATTTATATATCATTTTCCCTTTCAATCCTATGAATTTATCCTCTATCGTCCGATCTTTGATGACGGTATAAGATATGCCACCGCCTCTCCCAATTTGGTTAAGTATAGGCTCACGGCACGACACATGGAAAGCAGCGACACCGTTGCCGCGTGTGGCCATAGGTGGGGATTAGTTGGTTAATTAACTAATTAATTCCTTAATTAATCCTTATTGCTTCTAAAAATCATAACTCTTCATAGAAAATTTAAAAAAATAAAAGAAAAAAATACCTTGGATAGATAATTTCACCTAGAATATTGTAAAATTATTTTCAATACATTTTGATTTCCTTTTCTTTGAATTTAGGTTTCTTTGAGAATGGTAATTAGATAATTACTTCCTAATTAATCCACCAATTAATCTCACATTTCTAGGGATTATTTTAGGGGAAGACCTCTGCCTCCACTAATTTTCTTGAGATTTATTGAGGACTTGATTAGAGAAATTACTAGCTCATTCCCTAATTACCCTCTTCATGTAATTAAAAGAAATTAAGATCTAATTAATGGATTTTCCCTATGTTTAAGTTGGATCAAGGTTAGATCTAGTGAATAGGGGTTTTAGGGAATAAGTTTTTGGTATTTCCCTTAAGCTATTCCCTAAACCCCCTTTTCTCTCCTTAATCTCCTTCTTAATTAAAGGTTAATCCGTTAATTACCCCATTAAATGATTTTAAAAAATTCTAAAAATCTTGAGATCTTAATTAATCTACCTTGGGTAGATACTTAGGTGTTTAAAAGCCTAAGTTTAATTAAGGAAATTAAACCCCCTTTCATAAGTGTGAAAGGGTATTTTAAAAGTACTTAAGCTAAAACCCCTTAGTTTAATTAACTTTTAATTGTGAGCCAAATTGCATTAGGCCTTTTCATTACTATGTGCATTGCAAATTTACATACTTGTGGGTTTTATGTCATCTCATTGGCTCATAATTACCTAAGTTAATTTTTCTAAGGTGGTATAAAGGGGTTAATCACTTAATGCATTCCTTAACCTAATCAACACTTAAAAAATGGATCTAATTATCTTAAAATCAAACTGAAATATAAAACATATGTGGGAATGGGTTAGAAATAGCAAACTAATCCCACCTTTTTAAAATTAATTCAAACTTCAAACAAACTAAAAATCATTTTGAAATTCACTTTGATTTATTCTAAGTTTTCTTATTCTTTATGGATGTCTTTAGGAATTAAGTAAATGAATTTATTCATGTGATTACACTTTAGATCTTTCCCAAATATGTTAAATTGTATGTCATATGATTTATGCATCTATGATTTCATGTTTTCAAAGTTTTAAAATGAATTGTTTACTTTATGTCAAATGTGCATGTGTTGGCTAAAGTAAAATATGAGTGGCTATTATCACTACTAAATCCAAAGTATTTTGAAAATCTATAAATGAAACATAAAATCTGAAAGTGTGCTATTCTTTTGATTTAATTATAAGCTTGCATGTGGTAGATTATAAAGCATGTGTAGTGTAGCCTTTCTTTCCCTCCTTATGTTAGCATAGCTTTGAATATGGGTTAGTAAGATGTAGGGTTCATTTGAAAAGAACCCAACACTTATTTGATTCCAAACCCCATTCATCCCTATGCTCTCACTTAAGAAAGAGTGCTTACACTTGTAGGAATAAATTGCATAAACCAAAAAGAAACCATTAAGTAAACTTTTGCATATGCTTTCCACTTTATTTATTTTATAAGTATGTTAGTACTTAAGGAAAGTGGTATATTAGTCTAGACAACCCCAAGATTACAAGGCTTTAAGCAGCCCTAAGTAGGCCTTGAACCTTACACCTCCGGTTAACAATGGCGTTGTACTCATTTATGCATTTCCTACTTTCATGCATGTATGTGAAATTTTGGGAGAAAGAAAACCTTTTCTACTTAAGAAAATCATGCATCTAAAAATTCTAAACTTTCTCAAATGAATTGCTTAGCATGCATCATTAAGTGTGTTAATTAACTCATTTGCATGTATAAATATGCTTAGGGTCCATCCATATGTATGATATATACGTTGGGAAAGAATTAAGGTAATGTATGTTATGTGGATTTTTGATTCATTTTTCTTAATCTTAAAATGTCATTCTTTTTGAATTGGCCTGTTTAGAATTGATCTAAACTTAGGATTAATTAAAAGATATAATTAAAACATTCACCTAAATGAAAGTAAAATGTGAACTTACCTTAAAAATTACTTAAGGATTAGGAAAGAGAAGTTTCTTCTCTTTCCCTCTCTTTATAACTTAATTAATTGTAGGTTTCACTTAAACCAAATTAAAACGTGCAATAAAAATAACCCAAAGTCACTAAATAACTTAAATGAAACCCTTCTCTAAAGTTGAACATGTCTTTCACACTTAGAAATTTCAAACATAAAGTCATAACCTAAGCATACCACATAAACATTCAAAGCACACATATTAGCCTAAGTCACCACTTCTAGCTTTAGGTTAGGTCGGTGCATGGCTTGATGTTAGATTTTGTTTTGTGATGAATATTTTATATTGGATGTTAGGGTGTATGTTCATAGAATGATTGGAAGGATGTGCTTAGTCAAACCATTCTTTTCTGCAGGGGATTGTGCTAAAGGGACTCTATCATAAATAAAAATATAAATGCTTCTTGCTTGCAGGTGCTTATACCCCTTAGTATAATCCATAGACCAGGTGTACATAGTCACCCATATGTGGGGTGATAAGTCCAATATACATGCTTGGGATTTGTGTGGTGTGATTTGACTAACCTTTATTTGCAGGTGTTAGTTAGATTTATGCTTTCCCTTTTCATGTAAAAATTGGTATGTTTAGGATTTGGAATGATTTGTTAAGGGTAATTAGGATGAACGTTGGTCATAAGACTTCATCTTATGCACCATGTAAAGCCTTGGAGCATCTACCATTCAACCATCCAAAGGAAGATCCAAAGAAGAAAGGAGAAGAAGAAAGAAAGAAAGAAGAAAGAAGAATAAAGCTTGAAGACCCCATAAATGAATTCTTTTTTGCTTAAATGTAATTTAATTCATTTGTAATTCTAGTTGTATATGGGTAGAGCTCACTACCTAATTTGATATTTTGGGTTTGTCGGTGGTGCACAAAAAGGCCATTTATTCTTTTTGCACTAGTTATATAAATTGATTGATGTTTGTTTAACTTATGCATTAAGTGGCATGTTTTTCCTAGTTTCTTCCTTGCTTTATGTATGGTCTGGATGAGGATTAGGCTCTTTAGGGAAAAATAAATTTTTTACCCAACTTAACAACTTGAAACTAAAACTAAGCAACTCATAACCTCACCTAAAGCATAGGATTAAAAATTAAAATAAAAGAATTAGAAATCCCTTAGCTGGATGAGTTCTTTCTTTATAATATCATGCACAACAACATCTTATTTCACTCTTTATTAGAGGGCTTCCATCTTTGCCTGAGAACTCGGCTTGACCTATGAGGGTCGTGGTGAAAACTCACCTCCTAAACTTCTAGCTGATTTTGGCCAACAATCTATTTTCTCATGCATTAGTCATAAATGTCCTATTAGCTTAAGTCAAATTTATTGTCCAAAAATAAAAATAAATTGAAATATGAAATGCATTAGATTTAGGTCATTAAAGTATGCCCCTTTACATGATATAGTCTCTTTAGGGAGTGATTTTAAGGACTCAGCTTCTTTCTAAATAAAAATAGCCAAGCTATCTTGCATAAGCATAAAGACTTGCCTGCATGTATTTAAAATCGTAGGAGGAGTTAGTTGGTACCCAGGTTGTAAGTCCAAGTCGGGTGGTTTGTCCTCTTGTGGAGGCAAACCATTTTTTTCTTAGATTTAGGTTGTGCTTGGCCCCCTGAAGCTCCTAGATTTAGGTTAGGTTGCTTCTCCCCTTTATGGCCATAAGCATAATTCCTCACCTCTTAAGCATTTCTTTGATCTCGTGTTAAGGAATCTTAAGTCCTAAAATTCTACTGAAAAATATAACTCAAACAAACTAAATCAATTTCTAAAAAATAAAGCCCAATTTTAAGATAGTTTGAGATGATCGCTAGGTTTCCTGGCATCGTGAGCATCTCCTACTTAATCCCATTTTGGCTTTGATAATAACTCCCTCTTTTGATGAATCCCATATGATCTTTAAAACATAAACTAATCGATTGATAGTCCTTCCTATTGAAATCTTCAGAGACAACGATCAGTTACCTTAATAGAGATTTTTCTAAATGGATCCTGTCATTTAGTATGTAATTAACTATGATTGCTTGCCCCTGTAGGGAACTTAACAAACCCGATTTAAAATAAACTCTACTTTATTTTTTCATGTAAAGTTGGGAAAGAATTTCTATTACATATACAGACCCATTGACCTTAAGACTCCTTATTGAGTTGAATGGTTCCATTAGAGGGTAACTTCTCGAGATAGTACACTATGCCTCAATGATGTACCCGATCACCTGAATAAATACATCTATGAATATGCATGTCATCTTACCAACATGAATTTCCATATATATAGTTTTGCCTCTCCTTTCACCAACAAGATTCAAAGGTGACTCGATATGTGTAAAAGAATTTTCTCCACATGTAAAAAAGGAAAATCTATGGTATATTTGAAGACCATCATGCCTTAAGAGTCTTATTAGGTGATTAGGTCTATTATAGGTGGTGATTTCTATCTTTTGAGATAGTACCATCCCTTAATATTGTACAATCACTTCAATAAGTATACCCTCAAATGTGTGGTGTCCCCAAATATAAATCAAAAATAAACACAATAAATTTTTTTGGCAACTCCACTAAGGTGGTTCCTCTTTCCATCTTTAGTAGACAATTGTTCTCTCCAAGCATCGATAGTGGACTTATATTTTTTGTAGGTCTGAGGTTATCATTCTTAAGCAAGGCTAGCCAACATCCTTTAGGTTTTAGAACCTCACTCCCTGTAGGTCTTGAAACCCCTATTGGCTCCCCCAATAGGTTAAAAATAAATCAACTAATGAAAGGAGATGACTAAAAATTTATAACCTCTTTACCACTAGCATGGTAAGGCAAGGTACATATTATACTGAAAGAGATTAAAACCTTTTTTAAACATGACAATTTTCAAAAGCAAAATTTGTAAAAAGCACAATTTTTAAAAGCACAATTTCCAAAATGGCACTTTTTCGAAGGCACTTTCCAAAAATTCACATAATAAAAGAGATTTGCACAAAAACATTCATTAGAAGATCTTTTAAATACATAAAGATGACTAAATCTCATTTAACAATTCCTACTGTTGTTGGAGGTTCTTTTCAAAATCAAATAATTTTTAAAATGCCTTTTTCAGAAGCTCAATTTTTTTAAGATAGTTATCTCTATTTCAACATACTTAAGTTTGTTGAATAGAGATTCCATTTTCAAATGAAATCATGAAATAAAAAATTGAAACTCCTCTTAGCATATTTCAAATATGCTAAAGTTAGAATCTCCCCTTTTTCAAAAGCACATTTTTCAAAGTGACTATCTCCAATTCAATACTTAGGTTTGTTGAATAAAGATTATATTTCCAAATAATTTTATGGCATAAAATTGAAACTCCACTTAGCACATTCTATATGTGCTAAGTTGAAATCCACCTTTTCAAAAGTAAATATCACACATAAAAATCAAAAATATGCTTTGAGCTCCATTTGACATACCCAAATTTGTCAAATGAGAGTTTCATTTTCAAAAAATCATAAAATAAATTGAACTCTATTTTAACATACCTAAATTTGTTAAGTAGAGTTCCATATTTTCAAAAGCAAATATTACACACACAAAAATCAAAACATACTTGAACTTCATTTGGCATACTCAATTTTTTTAAATGAGAGTTTCATTTTCAAAAATCCTAAAATAGATTGAACTTTATTTAACATTCATAATTTGTTAAATATATTTTCCTCTTTCAAAATCAAAATACATTTGAACTCCATTTTACATACCCAAATTTTTTAAATGAGAGTTCCATTTTCAAATCATAAAATAATTGAACTTTATTTAACATACCCACATTTGTTAAATAAGAGTTCCCCTTTTTCAAATAAAAACAAAACAAACATGTGAAGCACAATTGGATCTTATTTAACATACCTAAATTTATTAAGGATCCCATTTTTGAAAATAAACAAAAACCAAATCACATTTGGTGCCTACTAAACATACCAAACTTGTTAAGTAAGAGCCTCATTTTCAAATCATTATACACAAATCAAATCACATTTGCTCCTACTTAACATGCCAAATTTGTTAAATAAGAGTCTCATTTTAAGATCAAAAAAAAATTACAAATCACATTTGGCTCCTACTTAACATACCAAATTTGTTAAGTAAGAGTATCATTTTCAAATCAAACAAAAACATACAAATCATATTTAGCTCCTACTTAACATACCAAATTTGTTAAGTGAGAGCCTCATTTTCAAATCAAAATAAATATGAATCAAGTTACATTTGGCTTCCACTTCACATACCAAATTTGTTAAGTGAGAGCCTATGGTGAAATATTTAAGATTTCTAAGATGTATACTTCCATCTTCACTCTATGCAAAATAAAATGAAGATATGAATATACACTTTTATGCATTTTTGTACACTACATAGATCCGTAGATGTTCTTATTGAGGGTGATCGGGTATGACATTTAAGAGAGGTGTACTATCTCAAAATATAGAAGTCACCACCCTACAATGACCTAATAACCTCAACAAGGACTCCTAAGGACAAAGGGTCTAAATATGTACCATAGATTCTTCCCCTACTTTACATGGAAAAGTAAAGTATGGTTTATTTTAAATCGGGTTTGTTAAGTTCCCTACAGGGGC
Organism: Cymbidium sinense; assembly: GCA_021442155.1. Lineage (NCBI taxonomy): Eukaryota > Viridiplantae > Streptophyta > Magnoliopsida > Asparagales > Orchidaceae > Cymbidium > Cymbidium sinense. The sequence continues at coordinate 19,425,445 of CM038218.1, read as the reverse complement.
AAGCCCCCATAGTTAATTACATCCTAAGGAAGGGGATTCCTTACAAATACTTGTAATTAAGGTAAATGATCGTTGTCTCCAAAGATTTCAATAGGTAGCACTATCAATATATTAGTTTATTTTTAGCAAATCAAGTGGGATGAGAGTTCTTATTGAAGCCAAATGAAGATGAGTAGGGGATGTTTATGATACTAGGAAGCCTAGTAAAGATCCCAAACTATCCTATGGTTGGGCTTTACATTTTTGAAATTGAATTATTTATTTGAGTTGAATTTATATTAGAAGTTTAGGGCTTATAATTCCATAATGCAAGATTAGGGAAATACCTAGGAGGTGAGGATTATTCTTATGGCCCGCAAAGGAGAGAAGAACCTCAAAACCTAATTCTACGGAGCTTTGGCAAGTGCCAAAAGCACGACCTAAATCTAAGGAGAAGATGGGTATTTGGTCCACCTCCACAAGAGAGGATAAACCACCCAACTGCTTGGACTTACAACCGCATGGAAGTGGTTGCCAACTAACTCTTCTTATAGTTTTAAATTCATGTAGGCAAGTCTTATGTTTTATGTAAGATAGCTAGGATGTTATTTATTTTAGAAAGAGACTAAGACCTTAAACATGAGAAAAAAGACCATGAAAAATGTAAGGCCATGAAAAATGACCTAAATCTAATGCAAAACATATTACAATTTTAATTTCATTTTTGGAAAATTATTTGACTCAGGCTTATAGGATCTATATGCCTAATGCATGAGAAAAAAGATTATGGGTCAAAATCAGTGATAAGGGGAGGTGTGTTTCCACCAAAGCACTCAAAGGTCAAGCCAAGTTCTCTAGAAAATGTGGAAGCCCTCCAATCAAAAGTGAAATAATATGCTTTTATGCATAATGTTAGAAAAGAAATACTTATCCAGCTAAGGGGTTGCTAATTCTTTTATCTTGATTTTAGCTTACGCTTTAGATGAGGTTATGAGTTGTTTACTTTTAATTTTGAGTTGTTTAATTTGGTAGAAGATTTATTTCACCCTAAGAGCCTAATTTTCATCCAGGCCATACATCAAAGCAAGGAAGAAATTAGGAAAATATGTCATCTTAATGTACAAGCTAAATAAAACATCAAGCATTTTATAAAGCTAACGCAAAAGAATAAAAGGTCATTTTTGGTCGGACACCACCGCACAAACCCGAAAATAAATTGAATAGCCGGGCTCTACCCTTATACATTTCGGATTACAAATGAATTAATTTACAATCAAGTAAGGGAATTCAAGTTATGGTGGTCTTCGTTTCTTCTTTTCTTCTTTCTTCTTTCTTCTTTCTTCTTTCTTCTTTTGGTTCCTTATTTTGGATGGTTGGAAGGTGGTTGCTCCAAAGGCCTCACATGGTACATAAGATGAGATCTTATGACCAATGTTTATCCTAATCCCCCATAACATTCATTCAAAATGCAAAGTTACATGAAGACGAAAAGTAAATCTAACTAACACCTGCAAAACATAGATTAGCTAAATAAACCATACAAATCATGAGAATGTATATTTTACTTAGCACCCCACACATGGGTGACCAAGTCCACCTGACCTATTGGATTATGCTTAGGGGTATAAGCACCTGCACAGTAAAAGCAGATATATTTTTTATTCTAGCACAATCCCCTAGAAGATAATGATTAGACTAAATCATCCTACCATTCATTCTATATTCACACCCATCCGGACTAGAAATATACATCATAAAACAAAAGCAAACATCAAGCCATGCACCACCTTAACCTAAAGCTAGAAGTCGTGACTTAACCTAATGTGTGTACTTTAAAAGGTTTGTGTGGTATGCTTAGCTATGGCTTTAAGGCTTAGATTTTCTAAGTGTGAAGATGTTCAACTTAGATTAGTGGTTTCATTTAAGTTGTTTAGTTGATTTGGGTCAATTTTATTTAATGCTTTTTTTTGGTTTAAATGAACTTACTCAATTACTAAAGGTTACAAAGAGAGAGAAAAGAGATGAGAACTTCTCTTTCCTTCCCTACCCTAAGTAATTTCTAAAGCATATTCATGTTTAATTTTATTTAGTGAATGTTTTATTATGTGTTTTAATTAATCCTAAGTTTAGAGTTTTTTCCCTAAACAAACCTATTCAAAAGAAAGGCATTTTAAGATTAAGTAAAGTGAACTAATATCACAAAACACACATTACTTCATTTCTTTCCCAACATGTATAATATGCATAAGGATGCATCCTAAGCATATCTATACATACAAATGGAAATATTTAGCACACTTTATGATGAATGCTAAGAAATATTACTTAAGAAAATTGGAATACTTCATGATGCGTGATTTTCATTAAGTAGAAAAGAGGGGCTTCTTTTATCCATTATTCACATGCACATGTATATGTATGAAAGGCATAAGTGAGTGTGGCACCATTGTTAGCACAGGAGTAAAGTACAAGACCTACTTAGGGTTACTTAAAGCCTCATAACCTCGGGGTTGTCTAGACTAATATATCGCTTTCCTTAAATACAAACACATGTATAAAAGAAATGGATGGAAAAAGGAAGATACAAAACATTTGTATTTCTTTGTTTATTTTGTTTATGCAATTTATATGTACAAGTGTGGATGTCCTTCTTAGGTAATAGCATAGGAATGAATAGAAATAGGGTTAGGCAAGTGTTGCATTCTTTTCAAATGAACTATACACTTTGTCAAATAATATTCAAAACTATGCTAAAAGAAAAGAGAAGAAAATCTATACTATGCACATCTTCATATTTATATCCACATGCAAGCTTATAAATAAATATAAGTAGCACACTTTCAATTTTCTGTATTTGATTTATGGATTTCAAAAATAGTTTTAGATTTAATAGTGATAATAGCCATTCATATTTTTACTATAGCAAAAACATGCAATGTGACATAAAGAAAACATTTCATTTTGATTTTGATTTTAAAAAGGTATGAATGAATGAATCTCATATGACATACACATTTAGCATTCTATGAAAGAAATAAAGTGATGAAAGCAATATAAATTTATTCACCCTAATTAATTCCTAAAGACAATCCTATGAAATAAGAAAGTTTAAAGTGAATCAAAGTTTGTTTAATGTGAATTTTGTTTTGAATTTGTTTTATATTTGATTAGGAAATGTGAAAGAATGTTTACTGGTCCTAACCCATTTCCCCCATATGTATGGCATTTTAGTTTAATCTTTAGATGATTAGATGATTTTTTGTATTTTGATTAGGTTAATGTATGAATTAAGTGTATTAATTACCCCTTACCTATACCACCTTAGCATATTAATCAAATAATTATGAGCCAATGATATGACATAAAACCATAAGGAATTTAAATGTATGTAAGAATAAAGGGCCTAATGCATTCGGCTCATGATTAATTAAGCAAAAGGGTTTAATTTAAGTAATTTCATAACCCCTCTCACACATGTGAGTTGGATATTGATTTTCTTAGTATACTTAGGTTATTGAACACCTAAGAATCTACCCAAGATGGATTAGTTAAGTTCTAGAAGGTTTTATAATTTTATCAAGTTAATTATGTAGGTAATTAGTGAATTAATCCCCAATTAAGTTTAAATTAAGGAAGAAACAGAGGGTTTAATGAATAACTTAAGGAAAACATCCCAAAATTATTCCTTAAACCTCATATTCAATTAAACAACCCTTAATTAATTGAATCAAGGGGTTAAGACACTAATTACACTTAATTAACCTTTACATTAAGGTGATTATAAATTAATCTAGCAATTTCTCTAATTAAACCATCAATAAATCTCAAGAAAATTAGGGGAGGCATAAGTCATCCCACTAATCATAAATAAGAAGTTTAGAATTAATCAGTGAGGTAATTAGAGAGTAATTAGCAAAACTAAATTCCCAATAAAACTCAAATCCATAAAATAATACTATTCAAAATCTATTGAAAATACTTTTATAATATTATAGGTTCAAATACCTCTCATATGCAATTTATTTCACATTTTTTGATTTTTCTACACTTAGATTTAAATTTTTGAAGTTTCCTTGATTAATTAAGTCATTTAAATCCCTAATTATATATTTAATCCTATGGGCGTCACGTGGAGGCTGACGCGGTGCTCATTTTCCATATTGCATGGCAGGATTTGCTATTTAAGTTATCATCATTTCGTCGGTGCATTTCTGCATTTTCTCCTCTCGATCATGGATCGGTTAATATCGTTCTAAAGGGATAAAATGTGGGATCTATGTTGATTTAATCTGAGCCATCCAAATAAAATGCACGGATGGATGATCCCTGATCCATATTTGATCTTCCCTGTGGGAGATTGCCATCGTCCATCTTCTAAGAGAAGATCTGAGCTTGATTGAGCTCGGATTGGATCCAAACTCAACCCACCCCATCAAAATGCAAAGGATATCACATCTAACAGCTAGAATCTCATGGGGTGATACTTTACTTCACAAAGGACCAAACCACATCTAGATTGAGCTTGGTTTAATGGCTTACTTCGCTGGAGGTGATCACAGGCACTCGATTCCCTTGGAGAAGCTTCGTCTTGTGAAGACAAAGCTTTGTTGGAGTTTTGAGGCCTTAAAATTGGATGAATCTTTTTGTGGTTCAATTCCACCTTCACTAGACCTCAGTCTTGATCAAGAGTGGTCATCCATTACCTTTGGAGCTTGGGAAAGAGTTTGGGTGAATTCAATTTGATCCTCTGATGAAACTCAAAGGAGGAATTGGCTTGGTATTGAGTGTGGAGTAACTTTGAATTTCAAAGGGGCTCCCCTATTTTTAGCCTGAGAAAATTGAGAGAAGGAGAATTCTAACTCACTCTAGGAAGCTTAAGATCACTTGCAATGGCTTGCTCTAAGTTCTTATGCTTCAATCGAATAGGGTAGAATGAGTTTCAAGTGAAATTAGGGGGAGTATATCTCCCCCTAGAGCAATCGGATGGTCGAGCCTTCTCTTGCCATTTTGCTCCAATTGAGCTCCTTGAATGGGGTTGTTAGACTATTAGAGGTGTCCTTGCATTCGGTGTAGCCTCAGGAGTGGAGTAGTAGAGCTCCCATGTGATTAAATCAAGTGGAGGAAGGATCCCATGTGGCCATTTTCAAGTAAGTGGTCGATTTTAATCTTAGGTTAGGTTGGGTTAACCCAAACACATTGGGCTAGGTGCACCACACTCACTAGTGTCCACTTGGTCCTCTAGGAGGGTGCCAAGTGGTTATGAAGAGGATTTGACCAAATTCTAAGTGGATTTGGCCAAAATTTACCCTATGGCCTAGGGGTGAAATGGTCATTTGGCTTGGGTTTCAATTTGAATATGTTTGATATGTTTAAAAAATAGGTTAGGCCAAGTTTCATTGAATTTGGAATTAGTTTGATGTGAATTGGCTCGTGTTGACCCATTTAGGTCAAAATGGGTCAACTTGGGTCAAGTTGACCAATTGGTAAAATTAGGTCAAACCAAGGGTTGGGTCAAGTTCATATGACCATTTGAAATGTTTTGGTGGTTTTGGTTTGATTCAATTTGGTTTATATTTAGTTTTGGTTCAATTGAGTTCATTTAGGTCAAATGGGTCAAGTTGAACAAATTGACCCATTTGACCTATTTGGGTTAGGTCATGGTTGGTTCATGTTTGGTTGGTCATATGAAATGGATTGGTATCTTTGTTTCCAATCAATTTGGTTTATATTTGAGTTTAGCTCAATTTGACCTTTTAGGTCAAGTTGGGTTCATGGTCAATTAGGCTAGGTCTAGGCCAATTGAGGCTTTGGTCAAGTTCAACAATCATTTTGGAATGAACTTAACCCATTGGTATCAATCAATTTGGCTTAGATCAAGTTTTGACACATTTTGACTTTTTAGGTCAAGTTGGGTCAACTTGGGTCAAGTGGCCAATTGGGCTAGGTTAGGCTCAAATATTGACTTGGTCAAGTTCAAACATTAATCATGAATGAGTTTAGGTCAATGGTTTTAATCAATTTGGCCTATAGTGGATTTTGGCTAGTTTAGGTTTCATTTTGGCTAAGTGTTGACTTGGTCAACCCTTAGGTTTGACTTGGTTTGACCCAATTTGAGTGATTGATCATCTCATGATGATTGTTGATCATGATGAGAGGCTTAGGTGGGCTTAGTTTAATCCAATTTGGTTAGGATTAGAATTTGGCTCATAAGAGTACTTTAGGTCACTTTGGGCCAAGTGAGCCTAAGTGGGTCAAATGGCATGGTCAAAGCTTGATTTGAGTTTGATTGAACTCACATATGGACTTATGATTGAAATGTAAATCCATTTACAAGTGGTTTGAATTCAAATGGGTTTTGAATCATTTGATAATTTCAAGTTCAAAAGGGTGAACATGAGTTTTACTTGATTATGGATTTAGTTTTAGTTTGGTGATTGAAGTTTATGTTTATGTTTGGATTCATGATTGAAGGATTGATTGAATCATGAAGAAAAATTAAGAGTTTGGCTTGATTTGAAATTGATTTAGCTAAGTTCAAGATTTTGACTTGAAAGGCATAGGTTGGATTTTGATTGAATTTGAGTTTAATTTTTGGAGTTGGTTTTGGTTGTTTAAATTTATATTTCATTTATATATGTGAATATAAATGAAAATATAAATGGGTTGTGAGAGAATTTCAAGGATTTGAAGTGGTTTGAACTTTATTTAGGCTAAGTCCTTAAGTGGAAATCAAAGTGACTTAGGAAATATTTTTTATTTGAATTTGAATTTTTGATTTAGTTTGATTGATTTGAACTTATATTTCATTTATATATGTGAATATATAATTGCGAATATAAATGGGTTGTGAGAAAATTTCATAAATTTGAATTGATTTAGGTTTGATTTAGGCTAAATCCTTAGGAGGGACTCAAAGGGACTTAGGAAAGATTTTTTATTTGGATTTGAATTTTGGATATAGTTTGATTGATTTGAATTTATATTTCATTTATATATGTGAATATAAATGGGAATATAAATGAGTTGTGAAAAATTTCATGAATTTGAATTGATCTAGATTTGATTTAGGCTAAGTCCTTAAGAGGGAATCAAAGGACTTAGGAAATATTTTGAACTTGGAATTTCAATCATAAGCTTCAATCATTTGGAATTGATCATGGATTTCAATCATGTGGGATTGATTTGAGTTTAGAGAAAAAATAATTAAGCTGGAATTTATTTAGGTTTGATGTTGATTTGATTTGGAGTTTGACTTGAAGGAAGGAAGTGAGGAATGTGGTTCAAGCTATAGCGTAGGCAAATTTACCTAACACCCCTAAGGCATGACCTATTTCTATGGCTAACTCTTCTAAGTCTCTAGGGCTAGGTTGAGTGTCCACCTAATCATTAGATGTGTCTTAAGACTAAGGATCTCTTAAAGTCTAAGAGGAGTCCTATGTCTAAGATGGAGGGGTTGAGAGCTCATCCTAAAAATGAGGTCAACAAAGGGCACCCAATAGGTGTGGTGTGAATGACAAGGAACACCACACGTATTGGTGTTGATTGAAATGATCAACAACACTGAACGATCACAAGCACTAACAGAGATTGTCTACTCCTAACTCAAGGTGTAGAAGGAATCTAGAGCTTATTACAATATGGCTCTACTTATGTCAAGGACATAAGAGAGGGAAGGAGGAATCCACTAGGGATAGAGTATGTGAAACTTCCACTATGTAAGCAGGTTCAAGTCATCCATAAAGGGATGGGAAGTTTGATTTGAGTCTTACTGGGAGATATTTGATTTGTTTAATTAAGTTTCATTGGGGAAAAGGGTTAAATTTGTTTCAATTTATTGTTTGTTTAAATTGTGTTTGTTTTGGCTCCATCGGGGATAGAAAAGTGAACTCTCCATTGGGAAGGCAAGTTCAAGTCATCCACAAGGGAGGAAAGGTGAAATTTGTCGAAGGATTAGAATCCTAGATCCGAGGAGCTAGAAAGATTTGCATCTCACTGAGGAGAAGCAAAATATTTGATTTGGATTGATTGATTATTTTTATTTTATTTGTTTGAGATTTTTAATTTTGGATTTTGAAAGAAATGGACCCTGTTGGTTTACGATGGATCGTACTAAGTAGGAACCACAGAGGCCTAGACCTGACTCAGATTTACCAATCTAAAGGGATAGTCTACTAAACATATAGTAAGACTAACCAATCAAAGGGATGTCTTTTGTGCAGTAATTGTACTAGGAAGAAAGCATAGTAGACTTACATCCTCCAAAGTAGAGACCAATTGCTGGGGTGATCTATTAGCGAGGCAATGGATCGAAATCAACATAGGGCTGACTATTGAGTGAATGTCACTAGGGGACTTAGATCAACTCAAAGATAGTCAAGATTAATTTCATTTTTTTAGATTTACTATGGACTACACTGAGTAGGGGCCATGGAGGCCTAAACCTAACTCAGACTTACCAATCCAAAGGGAGTAGTCTACCAACCATAAGGTAGGACTATCCAACCAAGGGGATGTCTTACAGTTTGTAATGGTCAAATCCTAAGAAGAAAGAGCGGGGACTCACATCTTCTAAAAAATAAGAGACCACTGGGGTGATTGGTTTCTTTGGGCAACAAATCAGACCCAACCTAGGGCTGACTATTGAGTGAATGTCGCTGGGGGACTTAAATTAGCTCAAAAAAAGTCAAGATTAATTTTATTTTTTAGTTTATTTTGATGGATTTCATTGGTTTATGATGGATCATAGTGAGAAGGAGCTTATATCAGCCTAGACCTATCTCATATTTACTAAACCAAAAGGAGTAGCATCATGACCGATGAGAGAACTATCCGACCAAAGGAGTGCCTTTCGATTTGCAATGATCAATTTAAGGGAAGAAAGCTTGGGGACTCACATCTTCCACTACAAAAGACCACTGGGTTGATTGGTTGCTTTGGGCAATAAATCAACCAACTAGGGCTGCCATGGGTTTGATCATGCTAGAAAGAATGTCATAGTCTTACATCTTCCAAAGAGTGACCGGTAACAGCTTGTGGCAAAATATTGAACGGAAAAAGGGACTTGAGTGACCAAATTTATCTCAACTCAGGTAGTCAGGAAAATCCTATAGGGAGTTCTGCTGACGCTGCCCTAAAGATAGGGTGCCTGCTTGGGAAAAGGAGCCCTTTAAGAGCTTGAATTCCTAATCCACAAGTGAATATTTATTGTTTGCTTAGTTTATTTATCTTGGACCCTGTTAGTTTGTGAGGATCAAACTGAGAAAGAGCTTATATCATCCTAGACCTACCTTAGATTTACTGAACCAAGGGAGAATCTACACATCCGTTGAACAAATTCTCCAACCATAGGGATGGCTACTAGGAAAGGGGACATGTCCAATCCAAAAGTAACCCGAGTAATGTCTAAATGGGGTCGTAAAGGACGTGATCTAAAAAGGATGCCCGCAGGGAGAGGGAACACTAAGGGCTTAATCCAAAACCCAAGAGAAGATGACATGGCTAGTCATACATCAAATAGGTATTTGATTTCCAACTCAAGGAGAAAGTGTGGGGACTCACATCTACCAAGACTATTTTATCCACCGGGTGAGTCGCTATCAACATAGCGAACATCAACCAACCTAAGGTGCCCGTCGATTTACAACAATCAGCCTAGGAAGAAAGCTCAGGGACTCACATCCTCTATATAGGCGATTGGGATAGTTTATCTTCGGCTTGACAGGTGCCATCTAACCTAGGATGACTACTGAGTGAATGCCGCTGGAGGACTTATATCAACTCAAATGTAGTCAAGAGGAAAGGAGCCTCTGGGGAACTTATCCTAGACCTCGGATATACTTGACCTAGTTAGATCATGATGATTAATTCAAGAAGAAAGCTCGGGGACTCACATCTTCTTAAGCAAAATCAACACGAGGTAGCTTACTGGCTGGGCAGTGAAGTATATTATACTAACAAGGTGTTTGTTGGTTTGCAATGGTCAAGTTAGGAAGAAAGCGCAGGGACTCACATCTTCCAAATAAGAGACCACTATGGTGACATACTAGTGAGGTAGTATGTAAACCTAACCTAGAACAACTAATGAGTAAGTGCCACAGGGGGCTTGCTCCCACATCAACGTAGCCCAAAATAAAAGATATGTGTTTATTTTTTTTCTTGTGTTAAAGGGAATAGAACGCCTCTCGGGTTCTCTTACACCTACCTTAAACACGTTGAGAATTTTGATGAAATGGTGCCACGGATGGCAAACGGGAATTCCACTAAGAAAGGAAGTCTCTTGGGTTCTCTCACACCTATTCTAGTAGCATCAAGAAATATTTGATTGTGTTTGTGTTGTGAAAGAGGAATAGGATACTGCTAGGGGACTCTTACACCTACCCTAAACACGTCATGGCAGATTCACAAGACAAGCAAACAATGCTTCAACGAAAGAGAAGATTTTGATGAAACAAAATTAGATTTTTGTTGATTGATAGAATTGTTTTCAAACATGATTTTTATGGATAATATTTCTTCAAATAGATCCCATTAATTAGAAACATCGGGTGTTCCTCTTTACAATCAATAAGCTGATAAGATCCTCCTTAGTAGGCCTTCTCAATGACATAGGGTACATCCCAAGTGGGTTCAAATTTGCCTCCCATCTTTCAATGGGTAACAATTATTCTCATTAGGACTAACACAAGTTCTCCTACTCAAAAAGACCTAGGGCTGACCAGCTTGTTGTGAGCTTGAATCATTTTGGCCTTGCACAACTCGAGGTTCTGGCATACCCGCAGGCGACTCTCCTCCAAACCTTTGAGCTCTTCTAATCAGAATTTTGCATTCTGCTCTATAGTGATTTTACTATCCAATGCTATCCTTAGTGAAGGGAGTTGAACTTCTAAAGGTAAAATGGCTTCGGACCCATACACTAAGAAAAATGGGTAGATTGTGTTGGAGTTATGTGTGCGGTGGGCCCAGGCTTCAACCAACTGCTCATTTCACTGCCACTTATTATCATCAAAATCCTTCTTTAGTATCTAGATGAGGGTTTGTTGAATGCTTCTGCTAAGGTATTTTCTCTGGGGTAGTAGATGGTGGAGTATCTCCAATCTATATCGTGTCTTCTGGCTTGATCTTGGTGCTTTTGAATGCAATACAATTATCGAATATAATTCGTCAAGGTACTCTAAACCTATATATGATATGGTTCCTAAAAAACTAAAGCACATGCTGAGCTGTGACCCCTCTGAGTGGGATTGCCTCCACCCACTTGGAAAAGTAGTCGGTGGTAGCTAAGATGAACTGATGACCCTTGGAAGAAGGAGGATCGATCAGACCCATAATGTCGATACCCCAACACTCGAATGGTCCTGAGGCTAGTGTAGGGTGTATAATGTTTGTTGGTTGGTGAAGGACCACGCCGTGTATTGACACTGATGACATCTCCTAGCTACATCCATGGTATCAATCCGAAGGCGATATCTTAGTCTCTTGATCTTCACCTTCATCTTGATTGATGATGCTCCATAGACACGCATGTACCTGAGTTATAATGCCATGGGTTCATATTTATCTAAACAACGTAACCACATGGTAAAAGGAGTGCAGGTGCCATCAGAGCATAGGAGAGAGCTCTCTGTTTCACTTGATGGGCTTGTGACTTTTCTTGAGGTAGTTTGCTGGTGTTCAAATAGTCTATGATTGGTTGCCTCTAATCCAGCTCCTTATCCTTATAGGAAACTGCAACGTCCCCTTCAAGAGAAAGTCTCTTGATGAGTTCAACATCAATAAGGGATAGGACTTGTCTATTTTAGACCCTTATTGGAATGGACTCATCTTCCGAACATAACAATTCTTTGGCAAGTTTGGCCAAAGCATCTGCTAATGTATTCTCTGAGGAAACCTTGTAGATGGTGACTTTAGAGATTTGGGCCAACAGCTTCATGGTATACTCAAGGTAATGACGAAGCTTGGGTTTGAGAACCTTGTAGACCCAGCAATTTGATTGATGACCAACTGAGAATCCTCAAAGATATTGATGCTCTTGACACTGATTATGATGGCTAGCTCCACACCGTCAAAGCCTCATACTGGCTTCATTTTAGTGGGTTGGAAAGATATGATAAACTCATCACATGCATTGAGAGTTAGGAGAACTATTATTCTCCTCACACGGAAGAGTAGATCGTGGTGCTTCCCCTTTATGAAAAGAAGATGCACCATCAAAATACATCTCCCATCAGTGGTTGTCAATCTCCCTTAAGTTCATGATTTGTTCATCAGGGAGGTCATCATTAAGAGGGGAATCAACAAGAAGTGGGTGTGCTACTTAGAAATCTTCTAGTGCTTGTCCATTTATCGCACAGAGCGATACCAATGTAATATCAAACTATGAGAGAAACATAGACAATCATACTGAATGTCTGGATAGCGATGGCCATGTCAAGATATACTAGACTGGATTGGTTCTGGAAATTAAGTTCACCTTATAATAAATCATATAGTGTCATAGCTTTTAAGATGCAAAGATCAAAGGTAAATGATTGTTGTCTCTGAAGATTTCAATAGAAAGGAATATCAATCGATTAGTTTATGTTTTGAAGATCAAATGGGATTGATCAAAAGAGGAGTTATTATCAAAGCCATGGGAAATAAGTAGATTCTCACGATGCAAGGAAACCTAGAGCATATCAAACTTAACTAAAATTGGGCTTTACATTTGGGAATTGATTTAGTTCATTTGAGTTACATTTTTTGTTGTTTTGACTTAAGATTCCTTAACACAATATTATGGAAATGACTAAGAGGTGAGGAATTATATTTATAACCCAAGGGGAGAAGCAACCTCAACCTAAACCTAGGGAGCTTCAGAGCCAAAGCACAACTATCTAAAGAGAATGGGTGGTTTTGCCTCCACAAGAGGGAGAAACCACCCAACAACTTGGACTTACAACCGTCTGGGGTGGCCAACTAACTGCTCCTATAATTTTAAATACATGTAGGCAAATCTTTATGCTTGCAAGATATTTTATTTTATTTAGAGAGACTAAGTCCTTAAACTCACTCCCTAAAGAGACTAGATCATGTAAATGGATATGCTTCAAATAACTTAAATCTTATGCATTTCAAATTTCATTTTATTTTCATTTTTTGACAATCATTTTTGACTCAGGCTAATAGGATTTTTATGACTAATGCATGAGAAATTAGATTATTGGCCAAAATCAATGAAAAGGGAGAAGGTGAGTTTCCAACTAAAGGTCAAGGTTCGCAAGGTGGAAGCCTTCTAGTCAAGAGTAAAATAAGATGCATTTGTGCATGATATTATAAAGAAATGCTCATCCAGTAAGGGGTTGTTAATTATCTTGATTTTAATCTAAGCTTTAGGTGAGGTCATGAGTTGTTTAATTTGAATTTGAATTATTGGAGGTAAAGATTTATTTTTCCCTAAGAGCCTAATCCTCATCCGGGTCATACATAAAGCAAGGAAAACTAGGTAAAACCATGCCATAATACAAAAGATAAACAAATCATCAAATAATTTATAAAGCTAATCATAAAAAAGAATAAATGGTGGTTTGATTGGCACCATAAACCCAAAAATATCAAATGTGGGTTATCGAGCTCTACCCTTATGCAACATGGATTACAAATGAATTGAATTACAACTTAAGCAAAGGAATTCATTGTTATGGGGATCTTCAAGCTTTATTCTTCTTTCTTCTTTCTTCTTCCTTTCTTCTTCTTTTTCTTCTTTCTTCTTTTCTTTCTTTGGTTCCTCCTTTGGAAGGTTAGATGGTAGATGCTCCAAGGCTTCACATGGAGCATAAGATGGAATCTTATGACCAATGCTCATCATAATCCATAACAATTCATTCTAAAATCCTACTTATGCAAATTTTTACATGAAAAGGAAAAAAGTAGAAATCTAACTAACACCTACAAAATAAAGGTTAGTTAAATCATACCACACAAATAAAAAGCATGTATATTGGACTTATCTTCCCCACACATGGGTGACTAAGTCCACTTGGCCTATGGATTATGCTTAGGGGTTTAAGCACCTACAAGCAAGAAGCATTTATATTAATGCATAAGCACAATCCCTATAGAGAAAGAATAGTTAGGCTAAGCACATACCATTCTATTGGTATACACCCTAACATCCAGTCTAAAACATATATCACAAAATAAAACATAACATCAAACCATGCACTGACCTAACCTAAGGCTAGAAGTGGTGATTGAGGCTAATGTGTGTGCTTTGAAGGTTTGTGTGGTATGCTTAGATTAGGACTTTAGGTTTAAATTTTCTAAGTGTGAAGGACATGCTCAACTTATAGGAGGGTTTCATTTTAGTTGTTTAAGTGTTTTGGATTAATTTTATTTCATGTTTTAATTTGGTTTAAGTGAAACTTACAATTAATTACTAAGTTATGAAAAGAGGAAAAGAGAAAAGAACTTCTCTTTCCTTCCCTAATCCTTTAGTAATTTCTGAGGTAAGTTCACATTTTAATTTCATTTAGGTGAATTTTTTGATTAAATATTTTAATTAATCCTAAGTTTAGATAAACCCTAAACAAACCTATTCAAAAATAAAGGCAATTTGAGATTAAATAAAATGAATCAAAATTTACATTACACACACTACTTCATTTCTTTCCCAACATAAATAACATGCATATGGATAGACCCTAAGCATATCGATACATGCAAATGAGAGTAGTTAACACACTTTATGAAGCATGCTAAGTAATCCATTTAAGAAAATTTAGAAGTTGAATATGCATGATTTTAATTAAGTAGAAAAGGTTTTCCTTATCCAAAAATTTCACATACATACATGAAGGCAAGAAAGGCATAAGTGAAAGATCATTGTTAACTAGGGTGTAAGGTGTTGACCTAGCTACTTAAATCCTTGCAACCTCGGGGTTGTCCAGACTAATATACAAACATGTATATAAAAGAAATGAAAAGAGAAGGAATATGCAAAAGTTGCTTAATGGATTCATTTTTGTTTATGCAATTTATGCATGCAAGTATAAGTAAACTTTATTAAGTGATAGCATAGGGATGAGTAGAATATGAAATTAGGTGAGCATTAGGTCCTTTTCAAATGAACCTCATATCTCACCAAAATTCCTATTCAAAACTATGTCAACATAGAAAAGAAAGGAAACCTATACTAAGCATAGCTTTATAATACTTCACATGCAAGCTTATAATTAAGACATGAATAGCACACTTTCAGATTTGATATTTCATTTATAAGTTTTGAAAATATTTTTGGATTTAAGAGTGATAATAGCCACTCATATTTTACTTTAGCCAACACATGGACATTTGACATAAAGTAAACAATTTCATTTTAAAATTTTGAAACATGAAATTATGAATGCATGAATCACATGACATATAACTTAACATGTTGGGAAAGATCCAAAGTAATAAAAGCAAGTAAAAAAACTCAGTTTACTTAAATCCTAAAGACATTCTTATAGAATAAGAAAATTTAGAATAAATCAAAGTGAATTTCAAAATGATTTTTTGTTTAGTTTGAAGTTTGATTTAATTTTGAAAAGTTCAGATGAGTTTGTTGTTCCTAACCCATTCTCACATGTGTTTTGTATTTTTGTTTAATTTTTAGATAATTAAATCCACTGTTAAGCATTGATTAGGTTAAGGTATGAATTAGCCCTTAACTACACCACCTTAGAAAAATTATAATGAACCTAATAATAAAAAGGCCTAATATAATTTGGCTCATAATTAAAAGTTAATTAAGCTAAGGGGTTTAGCTTAAGTACTTTCAAAACACCCTTTCATACCTATGAAAGGGGTTTTAATTTCCTTAGTTGAACTTAGGCTATTAAACACCCAAGCATCTACCCAAGGTAGATTAATTAAGTTCTAAAACTTTTTAGAATTTTTGAAAATTGATTAAAGGGGTGGTTAATGAGTTAACCCTTAATTAAGAGGGGATTAAGGAGAGAAAAGGGGGGTTTAGGGAATAGCTTAGGGGAAATACCCCAAAATTATTTTATAAAACCACTACTCACTGGATCTAACCTTAATCAAACTTAATCATAGGGTAAATCCAATAATCACACCTTAGTACTAATTACATGAAGGGGTAATTAGGAATGAAATAGTAATTTCCCCATTGAGCCCTCAATAAATCTCAAGAAAATTAGGGGAGGAGAGGATCCCTAAAATGAACCTTAGAAGTTTGAGATTAATTGATGAACTAATTGAATAGCTAATTATGATTCCCAAACCCAAATTGGAGAAAGGCTTATTCAAAATACTTTGAAATCTTTTTTAAAATATTCTAGATGAAATTATCTTTCTATATCACTTTTCCTTTAATTTTTTTATTTTCTATGAAGAGTTATGAATTTTAGAAGTGCTATGGATTAATTAGGAATTAATTAGGCATTTAAATAATCCTAGTTAATCCTTAGCTCATGACCATGATGGGCGGGCATCGCATTCTTTCATATGAGTGACTTGAATGTCACATCCATTCACATAAGCGATCGTAATATCCTTGTCATTTGATCAAGATTAGATGGCTAAATTCCGCTAAAGGATAATGGATTTACTAAATGCTAAATAATCTCACCATCCATCTAAAAGTGCAAAACGATGGTTGAGATGAGCCAAGTTCTTTAAGATTAAAGGACTTGAAATTTTCATGAGTTTTGGAATTTTGAATGATTTGATGGTTTGAATTTATATTTGGATGTATGGAATATAAATAGAAATAATGGATATGAGACTCAAAGGTTTAAATATTTTGAATCGATTTTTGGAAGTCCCAAGGGATTGGACTTGATTTGAATTTTGATGAATTTTGATCATGAGTTTCAATCATGGATTTATGGAGTTGATTTGAGTTTGGAGAAAATCAAATAGAACTGATTTGGAGTTTGACTTGAAAGAAGGGAAAGTGAGGAAAGGTTAAAGCTAAGGGTAGGGAATTTTCCTAACACACCTAAGGCATAACCTATTCATGTGGTTAACTTTTTTAAGTTCTAGGTCTGAAGAGTGTCCACCAATCACTTCTTAAGAAGGAACTCTTAAAGTGTAAGTGGAATCCTAAGCCTAAGTTGGAGGTGCTGAGAGCTCATTCAAAAAATGGTCAAATCTCCCTAAGTTCATGATTTCTTCATCAGGGAGATCGTCACTAAATGAGGAATCAGCAAGCAGTGGGTGTGTTGCTAAGAAATCTGCTAGTGCTTATCCTTTTACCCATAGAGGGGTATGAATGTGATATCAAACTACGAGAGGATCATGGATCATCGTCTCAAACATCTGGATAGCGTTGGTCATGTCATGAGGTATTGTTGTGGATTGGTTCTGGAAATTAAGTTCACCTTATGAGAAAGCATATAGTGTCATAGATTTTGAGATGTAAAGATCAAAGCTAGGCAATGTTTCTCAATAGGTGGGTAGTTTGATTTAGTAGGGATCAGGTGATGGCTGAGGTAGTAGAGTGCACTCTCCTTCCCTTCGTCATTGACTTGGGCCAATAGACCGCCGAGAGTGCTGATGAAGAGGATGAGTGGCATGCACGGGATAGGGCTACTAGAACGGCGGCTTCTTGATATCTTCAAAGGCATGCTGGCACTTGTCATCCCATTTGAACTTGGCATCCTTTTTGACAAGTGTTGAGATTGACTTGCATCTCCCCGATAGGTTGGAAATGAAGCATCTCAGATATTCCAACCGTCCTTAGAAAGAACTGAGTTAAGTTAAACTTTTAGGATTTGGAATTTCTATGATAGCTTTGATCTTTTCAGGATCTATTTCTATTCCCCAATTTCGGACAATAAACCCAAGAATTTTCCTACTCAGAACACACTTGATTCATTTTGAGGTTATATTGTCTTAACCATTGAAAACTACTCTCAAGTCAAAGAGATGGTCTTCTTTTCTACTCTTGACTACTAGATCATTAAGCACTCAACGATGATGGATGAGTTCATTGAAGATCTGAGTCATGGCCCATTGGTATAGCACCCATTTTAATGTTGAAAGGCATGACCCTATAATAATAGATTTTCGGTTCAAAAAAGTAGTTTTGTTTCATCCTTGGGGCCATCATTTAGTTGTAATGACCCATCCATGAAGGAGAATACTACATGAGATGATGTGATGTCCACCATAAATTCTGGTATAGGAAGAGGAAACTCATCCTTAGGACACGCCTTGTTTAAGTCTCTTAAATCGACATAAATGTGAATTTGGCCATTTTTCTTCTTAACTGGGATCACACTGGCTAACAATGTGGGATATTTTTCTTCTCTGATGAAACCAACATCGATCAATTTTTTGACTTCAGAAATGACCTGTTGTTTGATTTCTAATTGCATGCGTCTAGGAGTTTGCTTGATAGGGTTAGCGGATCTATTGCTAGTTTATGGACTATGTGAGATAATTTAGGCATTTCTTCATAACTCCATGCAAAAGTCTTTAAATTGATCAATAGCCTAACTAAGTCATTAGTTTCTTCTTCATTATTGAATGATGTATGTGATGGATTTTCTTCTCGATTGATTTCTTTAAGCTTGTCAATTGTTGAATGGATCTCCTCTTCAAATTGATGCATCTTTGATTTGGAGATCATCTAGATCATCTAAATTTTCTAAACACATTCTCATAAGATTTTTTGGTGTGAAAATAACCTATCACTCCAGTTGTAATTGTAATCTTCATCATTGACTGGACCCATTATACTGAATCCTAGTCCTAATCTTGATTGTGCATTCTTGCATGTGTTGTTCCATAGCTTTTTGAAGTACTCTGACCTGTGCTTAGACCATGAATAAGGAATCAAACCCTTCTTCAAGATTAATAACATAAGGCGAGTACCAACCAAATGGTAATTCCATTAATTATTTATATGAATCATCCTCAAGTTCTACATCAACTTTAAGACTTGAGGATGATGATCCTAAAAAGAATCTCTTGATTTGACATCCACGGAAGATTGAGGCTTCCTTAACTACTAAACCTTCAACTTTTGAGATGAAAGTGAGGTTAGAGCTAAGGTTCCATCTTGCCGATAGTTTACATACATTTGATTCAAATACTTTGCTTTATCAGGGAGAGGCCTTCATCGTTGTCGGCTCAGTGTCACCTCCAATGAAACCTGAGAGGGTTTGGTATGCTAATCACATTAGACTCATCCTCGAGCTGGATTCCAAGTCTATGTGAATAGTAGGTACTCTATATGAACATAACTCATGTTGGTTGATGGCCAAGGTCTTCCACCTCTAGAACGCCTATTTCTACCTCACCTCTGGTGGAGGTCGAGTCATCCTACCCACCTGTCCATATGATGGAATGAACTATGGGTGGAATGTGATATGAGCACTATTTCTCCCTTTCTTGTTCACTTAGATTTTCATTTTTCTTTTTTTTTCTTTTGCTTTTTATTTTTCTTCATTTTCTTTTTTGCATTTGAATTTTAAATTTTCCAAGTTCATGAGAAAGGGTATTTTGAGGAGATAGTAGGTTGCATCCTCATATATCTCAATCTCTAACTAAAATGGCTTTTCATCTCCTTTGACAGTACTCAATCCCATTCTTCCTGAACTTGATGCAATGATGGAGGGAGGATAGAATAATCTTATTCTGATGTATCCAAGGCCTATCGAGCAAAGTGGTGAACAAAGTTTTTGAATCAATGATATAAAACTTGGCTTCAGTCTTCCAGTCCCCTATCTCCAAAGGTAACACTATGTAACCTAAATCTCACTCGCCTTGTTCATTGAATCCTCTCAACATCATCCGATCTCCTCAGAGTGTATAGATGTTGATCCTCAAATAGGCAAGGGTCTTTAGACTCATAATGTTCACCATGCACACGGATTGAGAACTGGCAAGTTTGAAGTCCATGTCCATTTAATGTAGAGGGAGGTTGTGCTCCATGTCCCAGAGAAGGTCTTCATATGTGAAAGTGATCCCAGCTTCTAGAATGTTCCTCCTCTAATGGCGATCGGTGAATAAGCATATCTCGATCAAGAGCCTTGATTAATGATTCCCATCTCTTTGGATAAGATAAGGGCATCATATATGCTTAGCTTAGATGGAAACTTTTAGTGAGAGGATGTAGTCCACCTTGGGTTGATCCTCCAAGAATATCCAAGGTGGAGCATCACTGGAGGCTTCTCGATCCTCACAACCAATGACTTATTTCCCTCTATCTTGAGGTGCTTCCTAGGTAGAACCTTGCCACTATGGAGGTTGACTTTGGTGATCTCTGTGGGGGTAATGGAAGATTCTACACTGCATACTCACCTTTCTCCTATGGGACCTCATGATGATTCCAAGTCTATCTCAAGGCCAGTAGTATCAGTAGGAATCAACTCAATCAAAGAGGAAGATCAATTTTATAGTTGTTGTTTAAACTTGAAGAGTTATCATTAGGAATAGATTTAAATAACCCATCGGTGACACAGATATAATTCTAGCTTTATTCTTCAATTTCTTGGATTTAATAGGAGGTACATAGTAGAAATCAAGTAAAGTAAGAGGGGTAAGAGATTTGATGCCCTCATCCACAGATATAAGATGCTTATTAGAAGAACTAGGCAAGTAGGCCGATGTAGTAGTTACAATGGTGGATTGAGATGGACTTCAGTCAATGGTTGTACTTGGCTATGCTTGGTTGTTCTTGAACTCCCCTTTCCGAATTGGCTCTACTTGCAAACCTTCCTTGATGTTGGAGATTTGGTGGCTTGAAAGTTTCTTGATTTTAGATATAATTTTCTTAGAGGTTTGGATAAGGAGATATCCAACCTTCTTTGGTTTTGGAAGGATCAAGTATCCCAAGGATTACCCTAATGGAACTGGATGGTTGTTCCATAAGGTATTCCTTCAGATAACTATAACACCGTCTTGAAGCTATGTTCAAGCCTCCTTAAATGTAAAGCAATCTTCAAAACATGACCTAGCATGGTGGTAGGGGAAAAGTTAGGATCATTACTTTTCCACTTCCTTGTCTCCAGGTTGGGTAGCTAAAATCAAACTTCTTTAAGAGATTCTTAAAGATCTTCTTGATTACCTCCCTCTTAAATGAATCAGGCTTATTAAGTTTATCCAAAGGAGTATGTGGATCATAGCAACTTGGCGGGTATGTGTATTCTACTCATGATGTGGTGAGGAGAGGAGGTGCGAGCCATGGGCGCTGTGGTGGCGGTAGGTACCTGGGTGGTGGTAAAATAGGTGGAATGGTGAGCATGAGTCTCGCTCTTTAGCTGGCTATTTCCCCTATCTACTATCATTATTCGCTTCTTCTCAAAATCTTCATGGTTGTTTGGCTTTTGATGCTTTGTTGATTGGTAGGAAAAACTTGTTTGGCTCTCCTTATAGCTACCACCTTGTTGATTAATTTCTAAAAGTTTTGATGGTGAAACCTTTGAGCATGAAGGTGACGAGCCATGGATATTCTTAAGAATATCAATGGCATATTGACATTGTGGTTGCATTTTATACTCAAATTATTCCATCTAAGAATGTAATCAATGAGGACTCACCAGATCTACAAGTCACCCTTTGAGTTCCAACAAACCTCTTGATGAAGAGTTTCTCCAACTCGACAAAGTCTTCTTGAATTATTGGGAAGTTCAGCATACCATCAATGCTATGCATGTTAAACTGAAAAAGAAGAGTAAAGCATCACTGCCATTGGTGTTGCAACAATTGGCCACAAATGTATATAATGCGCCTGTTTCCCGCCATCAAACTCTTGAAAGAAGGAGGCACGAAACCCTTAGGATATTGGATGGCATCAAATTCCTTTGGGTAGGGTCTACCCTTTGGAATGGATGATCCTCCTCAGCTTGAGCTAACTCTTCTCTCACCTGCTCCTCAACCATGATGTTGATATCTTTTCCTTATATGGAGGTACTATCCATTACCTTCCTATACAGACTAATGCTACCCTGCTCTAGGAGGTAAAGTCTTGGTTGGATCCAAGACATGCACCAACTCACAGTCTTATGGTAGGATGGACTGGCTTATTTTTGAAGTGCTAGCTAACATGTCCTCAAGCCTCTTCCCATCCTATCTATTTGATCATCTTTCTTTATTTGTTGAAGGAGGTGTTGGGTCAGTAGGTTGTGTCTTCTTCTCGACCTCCACCTTCCATACTTGCTCAGGAGGAGAGAACCTCAGGCATCTACCATGTGTACCCCCGTTGAATCCTCAAATAAGTCATCCTCATTCGGATCAAAGCTGATCTTCTCATCCTTCAAATTAGACCAGGCATATCCTAAGATTTTCTTCTTTTTCCATGATAATGAGCTATATGTCATCTAGATGATCCAACTCACAAGCTTGGAAAGATTGTCATGGTGGATCACTCATGCCCAGAGCTACCTCTGTGGTGAGCTCTTGTGAGGATTACACTCATTGAGAAATACTCACCCTCGATTTTGGTGGTGGCACTCCTATAAGGATCTATAATCATCAAGGTGACTAAATTGTCTCCTCCTCCCTCTAACTCTCTATATCCCTCGCTGGTGGTGGTGATGGGATGACTATGATACTTCAAGGTCAATATTCCTTCTTCACCACTATTAGGGTAGAAGGTCGAGTAGGAGGCTTCACCTCGCCATAATGGGGTGGATGATCAGATCTCTCTTAGCTAGATCACTGATGCGGCCTTCATGGAATTGTGGAGATCTTTGAACATGTGTATGGGAGATGGGGATGGGAGATGAGTGGTGGAGGCACCATCGACTCTCTGGATAGGAGCTACTCTCTTGATGTGGTCCCGTGAGTAAGTTGTTATCGATGGTGTGGGTGTGCGCCATGGAAAATCAAAGTAGAGGCATTTGACTATCAACCATACTCGTGCTCCCGGTAGTATGAGTGTATGCCTCAGCCTCTCTAAATCTACACCACACTGGGATAATCTCAAATCAAATGAGCCACGGACTTAGATCATCCGTGAGCCTACTGGATAAAACTAAATGGTGGTACTGACCTCTTCCTCTCCGGCAGTGCACTGGCTTGGTGGAGGTGATGCAAAAACCCTCCTAACATCCTCTCTGTCAGACCTAAAGAGAGGGTGGAACTGGTTCACTGTAACTAGCGGGGAAACCATCATGGGCAGATCTTATGCAATGGATTGAGTAGCTGCCTCTAACTTCCTAGAAATGCGAGTGTTGCACAACCTTATCAGGTGGTTCTTGTTTCTTCGTTGGCTCCGGGTAGATCGAGCAGAGTAAGAGCTAGACCCAACCTCAAAAGTAGGGGAGACAATCCACGGGGAGCCTTCCCTTGAGGTGCTAATGAGTGATCTATCCTAATTAGGGCGCATGGGGAACAACAGTGCACACGACACATCGCTACTATGGAACCATCATTGTCTTCCTCTTCAGGAGGGAATATATGTCGATGGACATGTTGATCGATGACCGACTTCTCTATGCTCTACTAACATTGTGTGAGTGCCCTCACATGTAATCCCCCTCAAAGCCATCCAAAGTGGATGAGGTGGGCATAGTCGAGTGGAAGGGGCGATTCAGGCCAAGTTCATCCCATGAGGAAAGTGAAACATACTTTTGTAGCCATTGCAATCAACTAAAATTGATGTTGATTGAATCGCAATGATCAAACTTGAATCATTTATGTTTTGTTGATTTTGAATTTGAATTTAGATTTGAACCCACTCAACATCTTGAAAGTGTTAAGTGGTTCAAATAAATTTAAAGAGATTTTGAGATTGATTGAAAAGGAATTTTTGAATGTAGAATCCACTTTCAACAAATTTGGGCATGTTGAAAATGGGTTCAAATATTTTTAAAGAGATGCTTCCATAGGTTCATATTTGAATTTGAATTTTGATTTTGAGGACCCTTTATTTAACAAATTTGGGTATGTTAAAGTAAAGGGTCAATTTGATTTTGATTTGAGATTTTTGGAATTTACTCACTTAGCAAATTTGGGTATGCTAAGTGAGGTGTTTGAAAACAATTTCTTCTTTTTCTTTGTTTGCTTTATTTTGTGAATCATTTGTGATTTGAAAAGGAAATCCTCATTTAGCAAATTTAGGTATGCTAAATGAGGAATCGAGGTGTGTTTTGTTTTTGATACTTTTTGAAAATAGGATCCTTATCAAATTTGAGTATGCTAAGAAAATCCTAATGTGTTTCTTTTATTTTTGATTTTGTTTTGAAAATAGGATTCTTAGCAAATTTGGGTATGCTAAGGAAATCCTAATGTGTTTATTTTTTGTTTGATTTTATTTTTCAAATAGGATTCTTAGCAAATTTGGGTATGCTAAGGAAATCCTAATGTGTTTCTTTTGATTTTGATTTGATTTTGAAAATAAGATACTTAGAAAATTTGTATGCTAAGGAAATCTGTGTTTCTTTTGATTTTGATTTGATTTTGAAAATAAGATTCTTAGCAAATTTGGGTATTTTAAGGAAATCCTAATGTGTTTCTTTTTGTTTTGGATTTTTTTTTTTGAAAATGGAGACTTCACTTTAGCAAATGTGGTATGCTAAATTGAAGTTCAATGTGTTTTGAACTTTGTGAAATGGAGATTTCACTTAGCAAATTTGAGTATGCTAAATGAAATTTCAAAAATGTGTTGTAAATTTTGTTTTGAAAATGGAGACTTCACTTTAGCAAATGGTGTGCTAAAATGAAGTCCCAAGTGTGTTTTGAATTTATGAAATGGAGATTTCACTTAGCAAATTTGAGTATGCCAAATGAAACTCAAAATGTGTTTCAAATTTATTTTAAAATGTGCAAGTTTAGCAAATGTGGTATACTAGAATGAAGTTCCAAATGTGTGAGTGTTTTTTTTTTTTTTTTGAAAATTTTGTTTTCAAAATGGAGACTTCATTTTTAGCAAATGTGGTATGCTAGAATGAAGTTCCAATGTGTTTTGAAAATTTTGTAAAATGGAGGTTTCACTTAGCAAATTTGAGTATGCTAAATGAAATTCCATAAATGTGTTTCAAATTTTGTTTTTTAAGACCGAGACTTCACTTTAGCAAATGCGGTATGCTAAAATGAAGTTCCAAATGTGTTTTGAAAATTTTTGTGTTTTGTTGATTTTGAAAAGAGAGATTTCCATTTAAAAAATTTGGGTATGTGAGATAGAAATCAATTTTTGAAAGAGGAAATCCCAACCTATTCATATATGGAATATGTTAAGTGGGATTTCAAAATAGTGTCATTTTATTTGGAAATGAAATCTTCATTCAATAAATTTGGGTATATTGAATGGAGATGTTCATATGTGCTTTTGAAAGTTTATTTTTGATTTTGATTGAAAATGAAACCTCCATTCAATGAATGTGGGTATATTGAATGGAGAGGTTTCATATGTGCTTTTGAAAATTTATTTTTGGTTTTGATTGGGAATGAAGCCTCCATTCAATAAATGTGGGTATATTGATTGGAGATGTTCATATGTGATTTTTGAAAGTATATTTTTGGTTTTTATTGGGAATGAAACCTCCATTCAATAAATGTGGGTATATTGAATGGAGATGTTCATATATGATTTTTGAAAGTTTATTTTTGATTTTGATTGGAAATGAAACTCACATTCAATAAATGTGGGTATATTGAATGGAGAGGTTTCATATGTACTTTTTGAAAATTGATTTTCTTGACTTTGATTGGATATGAAACATCCATTCAATAAATGTTGGTATATTGAATGGAGAGGTTTCATATGTGCCTTTTGAAAATTAATTTATTTTTATTTTGATTGGAAATAAAACCTTCATTCCATAAATGTGGGTATATTGAATGGAGAGGTTTCATATGTGTTTTTTGAAAAGGTGAAAATTCCAACCTAACACATGTGGAATGTGTTGAATGGAATTTCAAAGTTATGATTTTGCTTGAAGATGTAACATTCATCCAACATATTTGTATGGAAGGCCCATCTTCAAATTTTTTGCTTTTTTTTTTTTGAAAACATGATTGTTGGGATTTATTTTTGAAATGATGATTTTTGTTTTTATTTGAAAATAAAATCTTCATTCAAGTAAATTGAGTGAAGGTATTCATTTGTGCTTTTGGAAAATAATGATTGTTGGTTTTATTTTTGAAATGTTCCTACATGTAACAATTATAAATATTATTAGTGTAGTACAAATATTTTATTAAGTGTATTTTGAAAAAGTGCTTTTGAAAAGTAAGACTTCTATGAAGGTATTCATTTATTAGAGAGGAACTATCACCAGCAGAGTCACCAAAAAAATCTATGGTGAATTTTTTATATCTCCGCCTCATCTACCCCCTTTGGAAAGAAGCATAAATGAAACAAAAATATATAATGCCTTTGTCGAGACACCACATAAATCTGTAGATGTTCTTATTAGGGTGATCAGGTAAACATTGAGGAAAGGAGTACTATCTCAAAATATATAAGTCACCATCCTATAATGGACCTAATCACCTCAATAAGGACTCTTATGGACTATGGGTCTTAAATTAGATTCTTCCCCTACTTTACATGAAAAGTAAAGTGGGGTTTGTTAAGTTCCCTACAGGGGCAAGCCCCCGTTGTTAAGTACATCTTAAGGAATAGGATTCCTTAGGAATACTCTCGATTAAGGTAAATGATCATTGTCTTCAAAGATTTTGAAAGGTAGGATTATCAATCGATTGGATTATTTTTAAAAGATCCACTGAGATCGATCAAAATGAGTGAGTTCTATCGAGGCCAAATGAGTAGGGGATGCTTTGGATCTTGGGAAGCCTAGTAAGCATCCCAAACTACCTATGGTTGAGCTTGAAATTGAATTGATTGATTTATTTGAGTAGAATTTTTATTAAAATCTAGGGTTTACAATTCCATGATATGGTCATGGAAATGCCTAAGAGGTGAGGATTTATACTTGTAGCCAAAAGGGGAGAAGCAAACCTAAAAATCTAGGGAGCTTTGATAAAAGCATGACCAAAATCTAAGGTAAAAAGGGGTATTTAGTTTACCTCCACAAGAGAGGATAAACCACCCGATTGTTGGACTTACAACCGCCTAGGGATGGCCGCCAACTAACTCCTCCTATGATTTTAAAACATGTAGTCAAGTCAAATGCTTTTGCAAGATAGCTAAGTTGTTGTTTATTTAGAAAGAGACTAAATCCTTAAACACACTCCTTAAGAGACTAGATCATGTAATGTGATTTAATGACTTAAATTTAATGCAAATTAATTTTTTTTATTTTGGATAATCAATTTGACACAAGCTTTAGGATTCATATGCCTAATTCATGAGAAATTAGATTATGGGCTAAATTTAGCAAGATAAGGAAGTGTGTTTCCACCATGGCTCTCAAAGGTCAAGCCAAGTTCTCAAAGGTGGAAGCCCTCCAATCAAGAGTGAAAAAATATGCTTTTTATGCATGACGTGAACAAAGAAAGTACAACATCCAGCTAAGGGGTTGCTAATTCTTTTATCTTGATTTACAACCTAAGCATTAGGTGAGTGTTTGAGTTATTTAATTTTTAGTTTGAATTAATTAGTTGAATAGAAAATTTATTTTCCTAAGAGCCTAATCGCCATCAAGGCCATACATCAAAGCAAGGAAGAAACTAGAAAAAGATGCCTTCTTAATGCACAAGCTAAATAAACATCAATCAATTTATAAAGCTAAAAGAAGAAAAAAATTATCACACCCACCGCACAAACTTAAAAATAAATTAGGTAGCTGAGCTCTACCCTTATACAATTCGGATTACAAATGAATTAAATACAATCAAGAAGGAATCATTGTTATGGGGGTCTTCATTCTTCATTTCTTCTTTCTTCTTTCTTTTTTCTTCTTTTGGTTCCTTCTTTTGGATCGTTGGAATGTGGTTGCTCCAAAGGCTTTACATGGTACATAAGACATGGTCTTATAACCAATGTTCACCTTAATACCCCATAGAAATCATTTCAAAATCTTAATTGTAAAATTACATGAAAATGGGAAAAAGAAAATCTACCTAAAACCTGTAAAATAGAAATTAGCAAAACAAATCATACAATCCCAAGCATGTATATGTATAAATTGGACTTAGCACCCCACACATAGATAACCAAGTCCACCAAGCCTATTTTTGATTATTCTTAGGTGTATAAGCACTTGCATAGCAAAAAAGCATTATATTTTATTACAACGCCCCTTAAGCACAATCCCCTACAGAACATAATAGTTAGACTAAGATCACCCTACCATTCAGTCTACACACATACACTCTAACATCCAGACTAAAATAAAGCATCACAAAATAAAAACAAACATCAAAACCATGCATCTCCTTAACCTAAAGCTAGAAATGGTGACTTAGCCTAATATGTGTGACATTTAAGGTTTATGTGGTATGCTTAGCTAGGCTTTAAGCTTAAAATTTTCTAAGTATGAAAATGTTCAACTTAGAGGGGTTGTTTCATTTAAATGATTTAGTTGCTTTGGTTGATTTTATTTTGTGATTTGATTTGGTTTGAATGAACTTATAATTAATTACTAAAAGTTGTAAAGAGAGGAAAAGAGAAGAGAACTTCTCTTTCCTCCCTACCATAAGTAATTTCTAAGGTAGATTCATATTTGATTTTTATTTAGTGAATGTTTTATGATGTGTTTTAATTAATCTTAAGTTTAGATTTTTCTCTAAACAAACCTTCTCAAAGAGAAAGGCATTTTAAGATTAAGTAACTGAAATACTATCACAAAATACACATCACTTTATTTCTTTCCCAACATATATAACATGCATATGAATGAATCCTAAGCATATCTATACATGCAAATGGAAATGTTTAACACACCTTCATGATGAAAGCTAAGTGATGTTACTAAGTGGAGGAGTACCATGTGTTTGAAATGGGTGGAGGAATGATTCCCATGTTCTCATGCCAAGTGAGGTGGTCAATTTGACCATTGGTTGGGTTAGGCAGACCCAAACCCATTGGGTCATGTGCACCATCCTCATTAGTGACCATTTGGTCCACTAAGAGGATGTCAAGTGTCCATGAAAAGGAATTAACCAAATTGCAAGATTTTTTTTATTTTAGATTACCCTATGGCCTAGGGGTAAAATGGTCATTTGGATTGGATTTTAATTTGAATATGTTTGGTATGATTGAAAAATGGGTTATCCCAAGTTTTAATGAATTTGGAATTGATTTGATATGATTTGGCTCATGTTGACCCATTTAGGTCAAAATGGGTCAACTTGGGTCAAGTTGACCAATTGGTCAAATTGGGTCAAACCAAGGGATGGGTCAAGTTCATATGACCATTTGAAATATTTTGGCATCATTGGTTTGGTTCAATTTAATTTATATTGAATTTGGTTCATTTGATTTCATTTAGGTCAAATGGGTCGAGTTGACCAATTTGACCCATTTGACCTATTTGTGTCAGGTCATGGGTTGGTTTAGGCTTCATTGGTCATATGAGATGTATTGGTATCTTTTTTTTTCAATCAATTTTGATTTAATTTTATTTTAGCTCAACATGACCTTTTAGGTCAAGTTGGGTTCATGGTCAATTTGGCTAGGTTAGGTCTAGTTGGCCAATTGAGGCCAAGTTCAAGTTCAACAATCATTTTAGAATGAATTTGACGCATTGGTTTCAATCAATTTGGCTTAGATCAAGTTTTGACACATTTTGACTTTTTAGGTCAAGTTTGGTCAACTTGGGTCAAGTGGCCAATTGGGTTAAGTTAGGCTTAAATGATGACTTGGTCAAGTTGAAACATTGATCATGAATTAGTTTTTATCAATGGTTTCAATCAATTTGTCCTATGGTGGATTTTGGCTAGTTTAGGTTTCATTTTGGACTTTGGTCAACCCTTAGCTTTGACTTGGTTTGACCTAATTTGAGTGATTGATCATCTCATGATGATTGTTGCTCACAATGTGAGGCTTAGTTGGGCTTAGTTCAATCCAAATTGGTTAGGATTATAATTTGGCTCATAAGGGAAACTTTAGGTCACTTTAGGTTAAGTGAGCCTAAGTGGGTCAAATGGCTTCGTCAAAGCTTGATTTGAGTTTGATTGAAATCACATATGGACTTATGATTGAAATATGAATCCATTTGCAAGTGGTTTGAAGTTAAATAGGTTTTGATTCATTTGACAATTTTAAGTTCAAAGGGTGAACATGAGTTTGACTTGGGTTTCATTTTTTTGAATTTAGTTTTGGTTTGATGATTGAAGTTTATGTTTATATTTGGATTCATGATTGAAGAATTGATTGAATCATGAAGAAAAATCAAGAGTTTGGCTTGATTTGAATTTGATTTGGCTAAGTTCAAGAATTTGACTTGAAAGGCTTAGGTTGAATTTTGATTGAATTTGGGTTTGAGTTTTGAATTGATTTTGGATATTTGAAATTAGATTTCATTTATATTTGTGAATATAAATGAGAATATAAATTGGTTATGAGAAAATTTCTTGACTTTGAATTAAATTGATTTGGATTTGATTTAGGCTAAGTCCAAGATTTGACTTGAAAGACTTAGGTTGGATTTGGGTTAAATTTGGATTTGAATTTTGAATTTATTTTTGGATATTTGAATTTATGTTTCATTCATATTTGTGAATATAAATGACAATATAAATGGGTTATGAGAAAACTTCTTGAATTTGATTTGATTTGGAGTTTGGAGTTAGTTTAGACTTGATTTGGAATTTGACTTGAAGGAAGGAAGTGAGGAGTTCAAACTAAGTAAGTTTTCTTAACACCCCTAAGGCATGACCTATTCCTTTGGCTAACTCTTCTAAGTCTCTAGGGTTAGGTTGTGTGTCCACCTAATCACTAGAAGTGTCTTAAGACTAAGGAGACTCTTAGTGTCTAAGAGAAGTCTTATGTCTAAGATGGAGGGGTTGTGAGCTCATCCTAAAAATGCGGTCAACACCATAAAACCAACCCATGGGACCTTGGAGGCTGACCTAACCTGACCCAAACCCCTCCTAGATCAGCCCAAACCCATTTGAAGCCAAGACCAACGCAAATCCTCCATGGTTCCTCTCACCCATGTGGGATTTTGCTAAAAATGGCAAAGTCCACCCTCCTTTCACCTTAAAGCCCTCAGTCACCCAAATGAAGGATCCCCAAGCCTCCTAGCCCACTCTACAAGGGAGTAGGACTTGTCATGGACCAAAGGGAGGTGAGCTAACTCACCTCCCATACAAGCCAAACACCTAAAGGGTCAAGGAAACCTAATCTACCCAAATCTAGCTTGGAGCCTCCTACCATGGCCTCTCCCAATCCATACGAGCCATATGGACTCAATTGAGACCCCTCCGGCGCTCTGACAGCAGCTGGCTGGCCAAAAAATGGGAAGTCATCTTATCCATCTAACTCAGTAAACTAAGGGGTATACCCTCAATTCAAACAAAAAACACATCACTTCGATTTGTGAGAGCTTCCTGACACAATTTTGAGCCTCCTTGCAAACCCTAGGGCAATCCCAAGCTTCCACCTTCGACATTCCCTCTTCCCATGCGGAACCAAAATAGGGGAGGCTAGTTTCAATCCTAACTTCACCAATACTCCAATCTAATCTTACACATGCCATCCATGCACATTGAAGCCTTCCAAGCCATTTCCCAAGCTCTAAAGAGAGTTACTTGATCAAGACCAAGCTCCAAAACTCGATCTTTGGTCGTCCCAGCTATCCACTTGTAACAAACTCAATTTCTACTCAACAGGGCTTCATCTCAACTAGATGAAGCTTCCTCAAGTGTTCGAGCCACCAATCTTAGCTTCGATGAGGTATTTCCATAAAAATTGATCTCTAGCTTAAGTGGTGTTGGTCATTTTCATAGGAAATTTGCATGTGAGTTGATCTTGACCATCAGATGTGATAGAATTCCTTTCTTGATGGTGTGTGTTGATTTTGAAGTTCATCCAAGCTTGGTTGAGATTGGATCGAATGATCTATGGCGGAAGGACCCCATGGTTCATCGCTCACGGAAGAATGATAACGGGCCATCCATTCTATGTGAATAGATGGCTCTGACCAAATCATGTTAGATCTCCCCTATTTTCTTCCCTATGCCTCACGTGCTTAAGGGGTGCTTAAAAAAATGCAAATGCTCTCTTTTGTAGGTTTTCTTAGCCCCTAAGCATAATCAATATTAGGACAGGTGGGCTTGGTTACCCATGTGTAGGGTGCTATGTCCAAATTATTCAAATAACTATTTGGGTTGTACGGTGTGTTTAGCTAACACTTATTTTGTAGGTATAGTTAGATTTACTTTTCCTACTTTTAATGTAATTTTACATTAGGAACTAGGATTAGTGTTATGGGAGATTAGGATGAGCAGTGGCTAGAAGGCTTTATCTTGGGAGGCCCTATGATACCTTTGAAGCAAATACATCCAAATGGATAAATGAAAGAGACATGAACAATGAAGATAAGAAGACCCCATAGCATATATTCATCTATAAAATTATAATTATTCTTTAATATATTGGGTTGTATAGAGCTACCACATTTCTTTTTTCGGGGTACAAGACACCCATTCACCTTTTATTCTATTGTGTTAGATTTATAAAATGCTTGATGTTATATTTAAATTACGCAATAGAAACAACATGCTTCTTCTTAGTTTTCTTACTTATATGATGATTTAATGTGGGCTGGATCGGATTAGGCTTAGGGAAAAATAAATTTTCTACCCCAATTACAACTCATAATTAAATTTTTAAATTACTCATAACCTCACATAAATCCTAAGCATTAAATCAAGATAATTTAAATATTTAACAACCCCTTAGTTGAATGTTGTATATTACACATCATGCACGCAAATTCTCTCTCTTGAAAATATGGGATTTTCATCCTTGCACGATAAGGGAATGGTTAACTTATGAGGGCATCCTTTGTGGTGGAAAACACACCTTCTTGTTGATTTAGCCAATAATCTAATTTTATCATGCATATATGCATACAAAATCCTATGGCCTTTTTCAAGATGAAGTGTCAAAATCAAATAAAAATTGAAAAGATATGCATTAGACTAAGTCATTACTCATACCACTCATGCTCTAGCCTCTTAGGGAGTGGGTTTAAAGACTTTAGTTTCTTTCTAAATAATAACAACCTAACTATCTTGTAAAATCATATGACTTGCCTACATGGTTTTAAAGCATAGGAGGAGTTAGCTAGCTGCCACTCTAAGTGATTATAAGTCCAGCAGTTGGTGGTTTATCCTCTCTTATGGAGATAAACTATATACCAATTTTCTCTTAGATTTAGGTCATGCTCTAGATCTTACTAAAGCTCCCTAGATTCAGGATTTGAGGTTATTATTTTCTTTTGGCTACAAGCATAAATTCTCACCTCTTAGGCATTCCCCTAACCTTGTGTTAGTGAAGTCTATCTTTCTAATAAAAAATTTCAACTCAAACAAAATAATCCTCCTCACTTTCAAATTTATAAAGCCTAATCATATAATAGATTGGAATGCTAGCTAGGCTTTATAGTATCATGAGCATTCCCTACTCATCTCCTTTGGATTCAATAATAAGTCTCTCTTTTTGAACTATCCCATTTGATTTTCCAAACATAATCAATTTATTGATAGTCCTATATTTGAAATATTTGGAGATAACAATTGCCTACTTTAATCAAGAATATTCTTAAGGAACTCACCTTCCACAGGATGTAATTAACTATAGGGGATTGCCCCCATAGGGAACTTTTGAATCTAGTTTAATATAAACCCATCCATGTGTTGACCTCATTTTTAGAATGAGCCCTCAACACCTTCATCTTAGGCTAAGGACTTCCTCTTAGAGTTTAGGAGTTCCTTATTCTTAAGACACATCTAGTGATTAGGTGGGCACTCTCCCTTAGCCCTAGAAGACTTAGAAGAGTTAGCCATAGAAATAGGTCATGCCTTAGGAGTGTTAGGAAAATCTCCTACGCTATAGCTTAAACCATTCCTTACCTTCCTTCTTTCAAGTCAAACTCTAAATCAATTCTATTTGATTTCCTCGAACTCCAAATAAATTCCATGATTCAATCCCTTGATTGAAATCCTTGATTGTCCATGATTGAAAGCCAGGATCAAAATCCATCAAAATTCCCAAGTCAAAATTTTCTAAGTCCTTAATCCTTCCTAAAGGACTTAGCCAAAACTATGATTTAAACTATTCAAACCTTTGAAATTTTCTCATTAGCCATTTATATCCTCATTTATATTCTCATATATATATCAAATATAAATATAACTCAATTTAATCAAACCCAAAAATTAAATCCTAAATTAAAAAAGCTTAAAAATCCCTTAAATCCTTTAATTTTTCATTAATGGATTTACCCTAAACTTTGATCAAACTCTTTCAAACTCATGGGATTTTCTCAAAATATAATTCTATTCTCATTTATATTCTCATATATAAATGAAATATAAATATACATCAATCAAACCTAAGTCAAAATTAAATTAATTAAAATTCAATGGATTTAACTCAAATCATGATTAAACTCTTTCAAATTCTTGAAATTTTCTCATTATCAATTTATATTCTCATTTATATTCACATATAAAATGAAATATAAATTCAAACAATCAAAACCAACTCCAAAGATCAAACTCAAATCAAATCAAAATCAAATCTAAGCCTTTCAAGTCAAAATCTTGAACTTAGCAAAATTAATTCAAATCAAGCCAAACTCTTAATTTTCTCTCATGGTTCAATCAATCCTACAATCATGAGCTCATATATAAATCCAAACTCCAATCCTTCAATCAAAACCCAAATCAAAAATCAAACCCAAAACTCCTTCATATTCTTCCTCTGAATATGAGATTTTCAAACGGATAAAAATTCATTTGACTTCAAATCTCTTGTAAATGGATTTATATTTCAATCATAAGTCCATATACAAGATCAATCAACTTCAAATCAAGCTTTGACCAATCCATTTGACCCACTTAGGCTCACTTGACCCAAAGTGACCTAAAGTACCCTTATGAGCCAATTTTTGATTCTAACCAAATTGGATTGAACAAAACTCATATATCCCTCTCATCATGATTAAAAATCATAATGGGATGATTAATCAATCAAATTGGGTCAAACCAAGTCATTTCTAAGGGTTGACCAAGTCAACATTTAATCTAAAATGAAACCTAACATAGCCAAAATCCACTATAGGCCAAATTGATTGAAACCTCTGATCCAAGTTCACTCATGACCTATGTTTGAACTTGACCAAGTCAACCTTTGAGCCTAACCTAGCCCATTTGGCCCACTTGACCCAAGTTGGCCCATTTTACCCTAAAGGGTCAAAATGTGTCAAAAATTGATCTAAGCCAAATTGATTGAAACCAATGGGTCAAGTCCACTCCAAATCACTTCCAAAGCCTCAATTGACCAACTAGATCCAACCTAGCCCAATTGACCTTAGACCCAACATGGGTTCATGTTGGGCCAAAAATTGAACCTAACTCAAATTGATTGGAAACAAAGATACCAATTCCCTCCATATGACCAACCAAACCTAAACCTACCTTTGACCTAACCCAAATAAGTCAAATAGGTCAACTTGACCCATTTAACCTAAATGGGTCATATGAGCCATGCTACTTTCAGGGCAAATCCTTTTGGATGTGCAAACCCGGCTCTCACCAAACTGCGCAGTCTTCCAGGGCCATCTCCACTAGAAAGAGCAGCTTCAAGAGAGAATGGAACTGCTTGGATAGCACATGGCTATTCTTTTGGGATCCTTGGATCAATGGCCAAGCCCTTGCTAATATTGTTTATATAGATAGGTTCTCTTATGATATGGCTTGTGATAAAGGTTCGTAGCAATCCGACAATTCCTGGATGGGAGGAGTTGGAATTGACTTCATCCTAAACCTAATCTATACCAAATTGAACCAAACCAAAGGCACCAAAACATTTCAAATGGTCATATGAACTTGACCCAACCCTTAGTTTGACCCAATTTGACCTATTGGTCAACTTGACCCAAGTTGACCCATTTTGACCTAAATGGGTCAACATGAGCCAAACATTATCAAATGGATTCCAAATCCATTGAAACTTGGCCCAACCTATTTTCTCAACATACCAAACATATCCAAATTAAAAAAATAGCAAAGTTACCATTATAACCCTAGGAAATAGAACAAATTTGGGCCTAGGCCATGGGTATTATGGTCATACACTCATCACAAACACTTGAGGCTCTCCCAAAACATCAAGAGGACCTAGTGATGAGTGGTGCACCCAACCCAATGGGTTTGGGTCAGACCATTTGGCCTATGGACCAAACCTGACCCATAGGCACCAAATTGAATTTTCAAACTCCCCCCAAACCTCATTTGATTGCACATGGAAGCTAAGCATCCACTCTTCTGGCCAAACCGATAATCTGCACACTCCTAACTGATCAAACAACCCACTCAATTGTGTCAATTGCATCAAAAAGGAATGAATGAGCCCGGTCATCCGATTGCCATAGGGGGAGATATACAACCCTTAATTCACTAAAATGAAAACACACAAACACACTCGATTGAGATCTAAGGAGCTTTGAGAACACTCATAGAGCTTTCCCAAGGCCTCTAGGGGAGATTAAGAATTCATCATCTTCGATTTTCAAATAGTGAAAATAGGGGAGATACATTGAAGTGCAAACTTCTTCCATACTCAATTTCATCCAAATTTCTCCTACACTCATCATCAGAGGATCCATTGGAGCATGCCCAAGCTTGCAATTGAGTTCCCACATCAAGGAAGGAATCAATTCGATCAAAGCTAAGGGTAGCTAAGGGAGTTGGTCCACCCACTCATTCACTTAACCTCAAGAGCTAGGAATCTCAACTGGGCTTCGTCTCCACTAGATGAAGCTACCTCATCGATCCCGAGCATCGGTGATCACCTCCGGCGAGGTTAGTGAATTTCGACCACTTAGGCTAAGGTGTGTTGGTCTTTTGTGAAGTGGATTTTCATTCCATATGATCTTAGCCATTGGATAGGCCGCGCTGGTCCCTTAGATGGTGTGTGCTGAATTTTGTTTGAATCCATAAGAGATCGGGCTCGAATCTTACATTGGATTGTGAATGGATCACATTCCTCCTCAAGGAAGAACTCAGCCAATCTAAGTTATCCATCCACGCATGTTTATATGGATGGCTGGGATTATTTCCCACATTTTATAAATCATTTTCCCTTTTAATCCCACGGGTTTATCCTCTACCGTCCGATCTTTGATCGGACGGCTAGGGGTAAAGACGTGTGCGCCTTCGCCGCCTCTCCCGATTTGACAGGTTAAGTATAGGCTCACGACGCGATGCATGGAAAGCGCGCTGACAGCTGCCACCATGCGTCACGCCGCAGGTGGGGGGATTACATGGGAATGGTTAATTAACTAATTAATTCCTTAATTAATCCCTATGGCTTCTAAAAGTCATAACTCTTCATAGAAAATTCAAAAAAATAAAAGGAAAATGCCTTGGATAGATAATTTCACCTAGAATATTCTAAAATTATTTTCAATACATTTTGATTTCTTTTTTTCTTTGAATTTGGGTTTCTTTGGGAATGGTAATTAGCTAATTACTTCCTAATTAAACCACCAATTAATCTCAAATTTCTAGGGATTCTTTTCAGGGGTGACCTCTACCTTCCCTAATTTTATTGAGATTTATTGAGGCCTTGATTAAGGAAATTACTAGCTCATTCCCTAATTACCCCTTCATGTAATTAAGGGTAATTAAGATCTAATTAATATATTTTCCCTATGTTTAAGATGGATTAAGGTTATGTCTTGTGAATAGGGGTTTTAGGGAATAATTTTTGGGTATTTCTCCTAAGATATTCCCTAAACCCCCTTTTTCTCTCATAAATCCCCTTCTTAATTAAGGGTTAATCCATTAATTACCCCTTTAAATGATTTTCAAAAATTTTAAAAATCACTAGAACTTAATTAATCTACCTTGGGTAGATACTTAGGTGTTTAAAAGCCTAAGTCTAATTAAGGAAATTAAACCCCTTTCATAAGTGTGAAAGGGTGTTTAAAAGTACTTAAGCTAAAACCCCTTAGCATAATTAACTTTTAATTGATATCCAAATTGCATTAGGCATTTTCATTGCTAGGTGCATTGCAAATTTACATGCCTTGTGGGTTTTATGTCATCTCATTGGCTCATAATTATCTAAGTTAATTTTCATGAGGTGGTGTAGGTAAGGGTAATGCATACCTTAACCTAATCAACACTTAAAATGGATCTAATTATCTGAAAATTAAACTAAAATACAAAACATGTGTGGGAATGGGTTAAGAACAGCAAACTAATCCCACCCATTTAAAATTAAATCAAACTTCAAACAAACTAAAAGTCATTTTAAAATTCACTTTTATTTATTCTAAGTTTTCTTATTCTTTAAGGATGTCTTTAGGAATTAGGTAAAGTAAGTTTATTCATGTGATTACATTTTTATATCTTTCCCAATATGCTAAATTGTATGCCATATGATTTATTCACCTATGATTTCATGTTTTCAAAGTTTTAAAATGAACTTGTTTACTTTATGTCAAATGTGCATGTGTTGGCTAAAGCACAATATGAGTGGCTATTATCACTACTAAATCCAATGTATTTTGAAAATCTATAAATGAAACATAAAATCTGAAAGTGTGTTATTCTTATGATTTAATTATAAGCTTGCATGTACTATATTATAAAGCATGTGTAGTGTAGCCTTTCTTTCCTTCCTTATGTTAGCATAGCTTTGAATATGGGTTAGTAAGATGTAGGGTTCATTTGAAAAAACCCAACACTTATTTGATTCAAACCCCTATTTCATCTTTCACTTAAGAGATTGCTTACACTTGCATGAATAAATTGCATAAATCAAAATAAAACCATTAAGTAAACTTTTGCATATTCTTTTCCACTTTATTTCTTTTATGTGCATGTTAGTACTTAAGGAAAGTGGTATATTAGTCCGGACAACCAGGTTGTGAGGCTTTAAGTAGCCCTAAGTAGGTCTTGTACCTTACACCTCTGGTTAACAATGGCATTGTACTCACTTATGCCTTTCTTACTTTCATGCATGTATGTGAAATTTTGGATAAGAAAACCTTTTCTACTTAAGAAAATCATGCATCTAAAACTTCTAAATTTTCTTAAATGATTACTTAGCATGCATCATAAAGTGTGTTAATTATCTCATTTGCATGTATAGATATGCTTAGGGTCCATCCATATGCATATATATGTTGGGAAAGAATTAAGGTAATGTATGTTATGTGAATTTTGATTCATTTTCTTAATCTTAAAATGCCTTTCTTTTGAATAGGTTTGTTTAGAATTGATATAAACTTAGGATTAATTAAAGATATAATCAAAACATTCACCTAAATGAAAGTAAAATGTGAACTTACCTTAGAAATTACTTAAGGATTGGGAAGGAAAGAGAAGTTCTCTTCTCTTTCCTCTCTTCATAACTTAATAATTAATTGTAGGTTTCACTTAAACCAAATTAAACATGAAATAAAAAATAACCCAAAACACTAAATAACTTAAATGAAACCCTCCTCTAAGTTGAACATGTCTTTCACACTTAGAAAATTCAAACCTAAAGTAAGCATACCACATAAACCTTCACACACACATTAGCCTAAGTCACCACTTATAGCTTTAGAGGCGGTGCATGACTTGATGTTATATTTTGTTTTATGATGAATGTTTTAGATGTTAGGGTGTATGCTTTATAGAATGAATGGTAGGATGTTCTTGTCTAACTATTTTTTTGCGAGGGGATTGTGCTAAAGATCATAAATAAAAATATAAATGCTTCTTATTTGCGGTGCTTATACCCCCAGCATAATCCATAGGCAGTGGACTTAGTCATGTGTGGGGTGATAAGTCCAATATACATGCTTGGATTTGTTTGGTGTGATTTGACTAACCTTTATTTTTTGAGGTGTTAGTTAGATTTATGATTTCCTTTTTAATGTAAATTATATGTTTAGGATTTGGAATGATTTGTTATGGGGATTAGGATGAAGCATTGGTCATAAGACTTCATCTTATGCACCATGTGAAACCTTGGAGCATCTACCATTCAACCATCCAAAGGAAGATCCAAGAAGAAAGAGAAAAAAGAAGAAAAGAAGAAGAAGAAAAGAAGAAGAAGAATAAAGCAAGACCCCCCATAATAATGAATTCCTTTTACTTAAAAGTAATTTAATTCATTTGTAATCTGAGTTGTATAAGGGTAGAGCTTCACTACCCAATTTGATATTTTGGTTTGTGCGGTGGTGTATTCTTTTATGCGTTTATAAATTGATTGATGCTTGTTTACTTTTGCATTAAGTGGCATGCTTTTCCTTTTCTTCTTGCTTTATGTATGGCTGGATGATTAGGCTCTTTAGGGAAAAATAAATCTTTTACCCAACTTAACAACAAACTAAAATTAAACAACTCATAACCTCACTAAAGCTTAGGATTAAAATCAAGATAAAAGAATTAGAAACCCTTATTTGGATGAGTTCTTTCTTTATAATATCATGCACAATGCATCTTATTTCACTCTTGATTGGAGGGCTTCCATCTTTGCAGAAGCTTGACCTTTGAGAGGTGGTGGAAACTCACCTCAACTTAATGATTTTTGGCCAATCTATTCTCATAGTCATTAAATAAATATCCTATTCAAAAATAAAAATAAATTGAAATATGCATTAGATTTAGGTCATTTGAAGCATGCCTTTACATGATTTAGTCTCTTTGGGAGTGAGTTTAAGGACTTAGTCTCTTTCTAAATAAAAATAGCCTAGTTATCTTGCATAAGCATAAAGACTACATGTATTTAAAATCATAGGAGTTAGTTGGCCACCCCGTGGTTGCCCAAGGTCGGTGATTTGTCCTCTCTTGTGGAGGCAAACTAATTACCATTTTTTCCTTAGATTTAGGTTATGCTTTCTTGAAGCTCCTAGATTTAGGTTATGAGGTTGCTTCTCCCCTTTGGGCCATAAGCATAATTCCTCACCTCTTAGGCATTTCTTAATCTGTGTTAAGGAATCTTAAGTCCAAAATGTTAATGAAAATGGAACTCAAACAAATAAATAATTTTAGATAGTTTGAGATGCTCACTAGGTTTCCTAGCATCGGGCATCTCCTACTTAATCCATTTTGGCTTATAATAACTCTCTTTTGATCAATCCCATTTGATCTTCAAAACATAAACCAATCAATTGATAGTCCTTCCTATTGAAATCTTGAGATAATGATCATTTACCTTCGAGAGTTTTCTAAGGATCGTCCTTTAGGATGTAATTAACTATGGGGCTTGCCCCGAGAACTTAATGAACTGATTTAAAATAAACCCTACTTTACTTTTCCATGTAAAGTAAGGGAAGAATCTCTGGCACATATGCAGACCCGTCATCCTTAGGAGTCCTTATTGAGGTGATTAGTTCCATTAGAGGGTCGTGACTTCTGTCTCTCGAGAAAGTACACTATACCTTGATGATGTACCTGATCACATGAATAAGTACATCTATGGATTTGCATGGCATCTTACCAAGATGAATTTCCACATATATTTTTTTGCCTCTCCTTTCACCAACAAGATTGAAAGGTGACTCGATATGTGTGTGGGAATTTTTCTCCACATATTTTCCATGGGATGGTTCCTCTCTCCATATTTGGAAAATGATCATTGTCTTTGAGTATCGATAGCAAATTTGTACTTTGGTATGAATCCAAGACTATCCTTCTTTCCGTTGGCACTTAGCTCATTTCATTCTTGAGTTTAGTTAGCCAACATCTTTAGGTTTTAGGCATTCCTTGTTGGTCTTAAAACCCCATTAGATTTCTCAATGGGTAAAATGAAAAATATTTAAAATAAAAAAGAAAATATCTAAGACTTCCTCCTTATCATTCATGATAAGGAAAGGTTCATCCTAAAATAATAAATCTTCCATAAAGAACTTTGCTTTTCAAAAGCACCTTTTCAAAAATACACTTAATAAATATTTTCCACAAAATTTTCACCTCATTTAACAATTCACATAATTGTTACATGTAGGGATTTTCAAAATAAAATCAATAACATTTTCTAAAAGCACAAATGAATATCTTTTTTCAATTCACTTTGATGAAGATTTCATTTTCAAAATAAATGAACAATCATGTCGTTCCAAAATCACAATCATAATCATAAACTTTTCAAAAGCACATATGATCTTCCATTTCAATGCTCACACATATTGAATGGAAAGTTCATTTGTAAACAAAATCAAAAAAGAGCATATGAATATCTTCATTTAATATGCTTAGGTTTATTAAATGAAGGTTTCATCTCAACTAAAAATAAAATATCATTTTAGAAATTCTACTTAAACCATATCCCACATATGTTTCAAGTTAGAATTCTTATCTTTCAAAGAAAGCAACAATCACACACAAAAATAAAAATTCACATTTCAAAAATAAAATGATCTCCATTCTACATACTTAAATTTGTTGAATGAGGTCCTCTTTCAAAAATTCAAAATCAACAATCATATTTCAAAATTTTAAACACATTTTGGAACTTCATTTAATACAAATTTGTTAAGTAAGTTTCAAAATCAAAATCAAAAAAAATTTCAAAATTCTAAACACATTTGGAACTTCATTTAACATACACAAATTTGTTAAGTAAGTTTCCAAAATCAAAATTCAAAAATTTCAAAACTAAACACATTTTGGAACTTCATTTAACATACACAAATTTGTTAAGTAAGTTTTTCTAAAATCAAAATCAAAATTTTTTTAAAATTCTAAACACATTTTGGAACTTCATTTAACATACACAAATTTATTAAGGTTTCCAAAATCAAAATTCAAAAAAATTTCAAAATTCTAAACACATTTTGGAACTTCATTTAACATACCAAATTGTTAAGTAAGTTTCCAAAATCAAAATCAAAATTTCAAAAATTTCAAACAACATTTTGGAACTTCATTTAACATACCTAATTTGTTAAGTAAAGTTTCCAAATCAAATCAAAATTTCAAAAAAAATTTTCAAACACATTTGAAACTTCATTTAACATACCAAATTTGTTAAATGAAATTTTCAAATCAAAATTCAAAACTTTTTTTTAAAACATATTTTGGAACTCCAACATCAAATTTGTTAAGTAAAGTTTTCAAACTCAAAATAAAATTTCTCACACATTTGGAACTTCTTTAGCATACCAAATTTGCTAAGAAAAGTTTCCAAATCAAAATAAAATCAAAATTTTAAACTCATATTTGGAATTTCATTTAGCATACTCAAATTTATGAAATTTCCATTTCATAAAACCAAGTGGGATTTCATCTTTAGCATACCAAATTTGCTGAAACTTCAAAAATTATCAAGACACTTAGGATCCCTTTAGCATACACTAAAGGATCTACCCTTTCAAAATCAAAATTTTCAAAACAAATGAAACACTTAGGATTTTCTTATACCTAAATTTGCTAAGAATCTATTTTCAAAATCAAACAAATACACTTGGGTTCTTCACTAAGCATACCTAAATTTGCTAAGTAAGAATACCAAAATTTT
Source organism: Cymbidium sinense (assembly GCA_021442155.1). Taxonomy (NCBI): domain Eukaryota; kingdom Viridiplantae; phylum Streptophyta; class Magnoliopsida; order Asparagales; family Orchidaceae; genus Cymbidium; species Cymbidium sinense. The sequence goes on along the minus strand of CM038218.1, from coordinate 19,381,932 downwards.
CCAAAACCAAAATCAAAACAAAATTTTCAAAAAGAAACAATCACTTTCACTTTACTTAGCATACTAAATTTGCTAAGTGAATATTCCAAAACATTCAAACAACAAAATCAATTTGACCCTTACTTTAACATACCCAAATTTGTTAAAGGAAGGGTCCTCCAAATCAAAAACAATTCAAATTCAAAACAAAATGAACCTATGGAAGCATCTTATCAAAATCTTGAATCCATATTTCAACATACTCAAATTTGTTGAAGTTTGGATTCATACTCAAATTCCTCTTTCAATCAATCTCTTCAAATTTTTGAACCCCACTTAACACTTCCAAGTTGTTGGATGTGGGTTCAAATTTCAAATTCAAAATTCAAAATCTATGGAGATAAAATTGATGGTTTCTCATTTGGATTCTTTCATTAGTCAATTTTATTTTTCTCTGTTATGGCAGATCTCATAAATTTGTCTTCCCTTCACATGGACCTGCTTAGAGGGCGACTTTCCATTTGGATCACACACATTTGATCTACTTTGGCATGATTTGAGGAGCCAGATCACTTGTGAGGGCATTCTCACACTTAGAGGAAGAGGTGGCGGTAAGCGGTCATCGGGGTAGACCTCTTGAAGATTCCTCATTAAAGAAGAAAGTTGTGGCAGTACCAGAGCCTTCAATAGTTTCAATTTTGGTACCAATTCTGATTCATGAGTGTCATCCTAAGTTGCCCATTGCCCGGTGTGGTAGCACCACCATCTACCCTCAAGGGTAAGGCTCCCAGTTTAGGATTTCCTCCCCACATTTGAGTATGGGTCTAGCTACTCCTCGCCCCTCACACTAGCGTGGAGAACATGGTCAAGCGGTTCCATACGGATAGCTAGAGAGTTAAGCGTCATTATATGAGTCTCATGATCACATCACCACGGTTATAGAGAACGTTTCATCCTCTCTTGATCGGATAGAGAGGATGTCAGAAGATTAGGTCATCACCGGTGTGCGGTGACATATAGTTTCTAGGAGGTCATACAGCCTTCGAACTTTATAGGTGGTACTGGGATGATCGAGTTTGATGCTGATTTGATTATGATCATTATCTCACGGTGTGGGGAGGCGATTTGAGGAGAGGGCCAGGCCCATACATCACATATCATGGGGAGAGATGGAGGTTTAGCGTTAATTGACTTGGTCAATTTTCGTAGCCATCATGTACATCATCTCCTCATGGGATCAACCATCATAGGAGAGCTCTTGTACATAGAGAGTCGTGGTGTCCACCTCTTCTCCATGCTCCATCACGGTGCAGGTCCACATCACCTATTCCATAAGGCCATGAAGGCGCATAAAAAACATACCCCATTGGTGATCCTATGACAAGGGATCCCACTCCTACACCACCATTGTGGTAGGGCCGAGCTCTCTGCTCGACCTTACGTGTAGTGCGAAGAGTGGCGACGGGCATCGTGGTCATTCCTTCACCAACTCTACCGGATGGGAGATGGTGATCTATCATGGATATCCGAGATGATAGTACAGTGATAGCAATGGTAGAGGATCATTCCCAGGTTGCCCTTATTTAGCATGTCAGATTACCATTCTTCTAGTAGTATAGTCACGCAGATTGACTCTCCCGGTGGGTGCCTCTCAATTTATGATAGTGATCACACTGATTAGCCCAAGCATTTTGTACTTGCAGCATTACATCGATCCTTAGATGAGGTAGTTGCAAACTATTTTATGGAGAAAAAGGAGATCTTAGGTATGCATTGATGAAAGAAAAAACCGATCAATGAAGATGACTTGATGGAGGTAGATACACATGGTGATACTAGAGGTTCTCTTCTTAGGGAAAGGCCATGGAAGGGAGATGAGGTTGATCAAGAGACACCATGTATCACCTCACAATTCATTTAAGGAAAAGATGAACATAGTTGATAGGATGGCCAGAATTGTTAGGACGTAATGTCGTGCTTGAGAAACAAGCCCTAGTTCATCCTAACAGTCGATGTGAGTCCTAAACGTGCATGTCTTAGATCTAGTTAAGACTCTACCTCTGAGCAAGGTAGCACTAGTAGTATAGGAAGGTAGTGGAAAGTACCTCCATATAAAAAGATAAAATCCATGGTTGAGCGGTGAAGGAAGCCTTGGCTCAAGCCGGGGAGGATCATTGGTTCCAAAGGTAGACCCTACCTAGAGGAATTGATGCTATCCAGATCCCAAGGGTTTTGCCTCCTTCCTTCAAAGCTTGATGGGTGGGAATCGAGGCGACATATAGCCGGGCCTTATTGCAACACGGTGTGGTGCTTTACTCTTTAGACTCTTTGTCAGTAGCCTAGCGGGTATTTCCTTTGATTGGTATGATGAATTGCCCAATGGTTTAGTTAATATATTTGCTGAGTTAGAGAAACTCTTTATCAAGATTTTAGGAGCTCAACAAAGGGTTCTTGTAGTGATCTCGTTGTTAGCACAACTTGTGAGTCACTTGTTGATTATATTCTCCGATGGCACAACTTGAGTATGAAGTGTGAACCACAGCTGTCTGAACATCATGCCATTGAAATTCTCTTGAAGAATATCCATGGCCCGGTCGCCTTCATGCTTAAGGGCTTCACCATAAAGACATTTTAGAAGCTAATCAACATGGCGGCTAGTCTACAAGGAGAGGCCAAAGTTGCCTTTTTTAGATCTTGTAGCAAATCCCAAAGGTTTATGAGAAACTTGGAGCAATAGCGGGGTTGACAAGGGAAGACTAGAGATGTCGGGCGACCATGACCACAAGCCTCCACCTCCTTTGCCACCACGAGGTAGCCATACGGCCTCCACATGACCTCCATGGCAGCCACCACCTCCATAGCACATGACATGCATGCATATCCACGCCATGTAGCTATCCACCTACTATTAGATAAGTTAAACAAACCTTATTCTTTTAAGAGGGAGGTAATCAAAAATCTTTAAGAATCTCTTAAAGAAACCTAATTTTATACGAGCCAGGAGAGGAAGTAGGCAAAGTCATGATCCAAACTTTTTCCCTTACCACATATGCTAGGCCACATTTTGGAGGATTGCTTTACATTTAAGAATTGGTTTGAACACAGTTTCAAGACTGGTGTTGTCGTTATCCCGAAGGAATACCTTGTGGAACAACCTTCCAGTCCATTAGGGTAATCCTTGGGGATACAAGTGATCCTACACTAAAGAAGGTTTGGACATTTGTTTGTCTAAAACCTCTAAGAAAATAATTCAGAAGATCAAGAAGCTTTCCTTGTGCAGGTATCAAACCTCAACACCAAGAAGGTTTGCAAGTTGCGAGCCAACTCTAGGAAAGTGGGAGCTCAGAGTAGCGAGCATGTGTCAACCGATAGCCCTTAGCATAGCCATGTAGACTCGACCTTGTTGCGGCTTCCACACACTTCTTCCATTTGCTAGTTCTTCTATTTCTAGTAGAACTCTTGTATCGATAAGGGCATCAAATCCTTACCCTCTCTCACTCACTTGACTTACTTTGTACCTCCAAATACTTCCAAGAAATTGAAGAATAAAGCTAATTTGAATTACATCTATGTCTCTTCTGATGAGTTGTCTTCTTCTATTCCTAGAAATAACTCTTCAAGTCTAATAAATTATAATAATTTCAATCTTCCACTTTCTGATTCAGAGTTGGATTTTTCAACTATGGGTTCACCTTTTGAGATAGACTCGGAATCATCCGATTCCGAGAGTCTCATAGGAGAAGCTGTAGGTGAGCTGAGTGCGTAGAACTTGCCACCACATCACCAGAGATGTCAAACCTCCTAGGCAGGTTACCTCCTAGGGCGACACCTCTAAATGAAACAAGTCATTACTGAAGATGAAGCCCTTCCACGGATGCTCCACCCTTGGATATTCTTGTGGAAGATCAACCCAAGGTGGACTACAACATCCTTTCTCATCTAAAAAAGTTGCCATCTAAGCTAAGCATATATGATGCCCTTATCTTATCCAAAGAGATGAGGGACTCACTAATCAAGGCCTTGATCCCAAATATGCTTAGCTTGACCCTATAGGTGAGGAAGCACACTATGCAAAAGAAGCCCAAGGGATCACCTTCACGATGAAGACCTTCTACTTGGGGACTTGGACAGTCCCCCTATACATTACATCGATGGACATGAGTTGGCTCCAAGGTTCTCATGGATTGGTGCATTTTATTATGCAGTAAACATTATAAGTCCTTTATTTGAAGATCGACATCTCACTCTCAGGAGATAGGATGATGTTGAGAGGATTTAATGATCAAGGTGGCGGGCTTTAGGTTCTATATGTTATTGGAGATCAATGAAGACTAAAAAAGTTCTACATCATTGATTTAAATACTTCATTCAATGTTTTGCTTGGTAGGCCTTGGATACATCGAGCAAGATCGTTCCATCCTCCCCTTCATGCATCAAGTTCAAAAGATGGAATTGAGTATTGTCAATGAGGATGAAAAGCCATTCTCAAGTTAGAGGTTGAGATTTATGAGGATGCGACCTATTATCTTCCTCAAAATACCCTTTCTCATGAACTTGGACAAAATTCAAATGCAAATGCAAAAGAAAAAAAAGAAAATGAAAAGAAAATGAAGTAGATAAAAAAAATGACATCCATAGTTCATTCCATCATATGGACATGTGGGTAGAATAACCTCCCGTAGAGGCGGGGAATAGAGGCGTCCAGTGGAAGACTAGTTGGCCTTCAATAGAGGTGTTCAGTTCATAGAGTACCCTACTATTCACATAGACTTGGAATCTAGTTGAGGATGAGTCTAATGTGATTAGTATACCCAACAACCCTCTGAGTTCCATTGGAGGTGACTTTTGATCCAAAGAGGAGACAAAGACCTTCAAGCAAAGCAAAGTATTTGGTTTATATGAAACTATTAGGCGGTTGGGAACCTTAGCTTATCACTTACATCTCAGAAAGTTGAAGGTTTGATAGTTAAGGAAGTCCCTAAGTCTTCTAGTGAGACAAGTAGAAGGTTCTTTTTTGTTCATCCTCAAGTCCGAGCTGATGTAGGACTTGAGGAAGATACTTTTAAAGAATTAATGGAAACCTTTTGACTTTTACTCTCTTGTGTTCAAAATCTTATACAAAAGGTTTAGTTCCTCACACTTGGTCCAAAGTACAAATTTAGAATATTTTGAAAATTATGGAACAATAGGTAGAAGCACAATCAAGAGGACTAGGATTCAGGTGATTGATGATGAAGATTATTGCCTAGTTGTTACCAACCATTTGGAATCGATAGGTTCTTCTCACACATCCCCAACTCTTATGAGAATGTGTGTTTAGAAACTTAGATGATCCGATGATCTCCAAGTCAAAGAGGCACCACCGAATTTGAAGAGGAGATTCAATAATCGAAAGCTAAAAGAAATCAACCGGATAGAAGAAAATTCACATACATTTATGTTCGTTTGAATGAAGAAGAAACCAATGACTTAGGCTATTGGTGAGTTTAAAAGGCCTTGGGATGAAGAAATGCGGATTATCTCTTGGTGTAGTCCACAAGCTAGCAATAGATCCCGTTACCCCTATTAAGCAAGCTCCTAGGCATGCATGATTAGAATTGATAACGGTCATTTGAAGTCAAGAAATGATTGATCTGGTTTCATCGGAAGAAAAATATCTACTTCTAAGTGTCATCCCAGTTAAGAAGAAGAATGGCCAAATTCATATGCGTCAATTTTAGGGACTTAAATAAGGCATGTCCCTAAGGATGAGTTTCCTCTTCCTATACTAGAATTAATGGTGGACATTGCCTCATCTCATGTTGTGTTCTCTTTCATGGATGGATCATCTGGCTATAACCAAATCAAGATGTCTCTAAAGATGAAAAAACTACTTTTGAACCCATCAAAATCTTCTATTATAGGGTCATGCCTTTGACCTTAAAATGTTGGTGCTACATACCAATGGGCCATGACTCAGATCTTCAATGAACTCATCCATCATCGGTTGTGCTATGTTGATGATCTAGTAGTCAAAGTTTAGAAAAGGAAGACCATCTCTTTGACTTGAGAGTAGTTTTCAAATGGTTAAGATAATATAACCTCAAAATGAATCACAAGTGTGCATTGAGTTGCTTGAGGAAAATTCTTGGGTTTGTTGTTGACATAGAAATAGATCGAAAAGATCAAAGCTATCTTAGAAATGCCACCTCTAAGAGTTTAACTCAACTCAAATCCTTTCAAGGATGGTTGGCATATCTAAGATGCTTTATCTCAAACTTATCGGAGATGCAAGCCCCATTCCGGCAAATGTCGTTCAAGTGGGATGACAAGTGCCGGCCATTCAAGACATCAAAGAATACTTGTGAAGCCAGTTCAGCCCCATCAGGCCACTAATCCTTTACCTTTGCATTGGATGACTCTCTCTGTTGGCCCAAGCCAATGATGAGGGAAGCACTCTTACCATCGTCGATCTCTGAAGCAAACTATCCACTATTGAGAAACATTATTAGCTTTGATCTTTGCATCTCGAATGACACTACATGCTTTCTCATAAGGTGAACTTGATCTCAGAACCAATCCACAGTACCTCATGACATGACTAATGTTTTCGATGTTTATCATTGGTGATACTCTCTTGATTTGATATCACATTTTTACCCCTCATGCGGTAAAAAAATAGGCAGCGATTTCTTAGCGGCACACCCACTTCTATTCTCTAGTGATGATCTCCCGATGAACAAATCATGAACTTAGGGGAGGCTCGATGGGAGATGTATATTTTGATGGTCTTTCTTCTTTTCTTAAGGTGAAGCACCATGATCTATTCTCCAGAAAGGTAGGGGTAGGAATAGTTCTTCTAACTCCAAACCGTGATGTGATGAGATTCTCATACTATCTTTCCAAACCCATGAAGCGAGTATGAGGCTTTGATTAGGTTTAGTTAGCCATCACTATCAACATCAAGAGCATCAACATCTTTGGGGATTCTTGGTCAACCAAATTGTTGGGTACAGTCCTCAAACCCAAGCTTCATCATTACTATGAGTATACCATGAAGCTGGATTCTTGAAGTCACCATCTACAAGGTTCCCGGCGAGAATAGTAGATGCCTTGGCCAAACTTGCCAAGAGTTGGCATGTCAGATGAGTCCATTTCAATAAGGGTCCAAAATAGACAAGTCTTATCCCTTGTGATTTGAACTCATCGAGACTTTCTCTTGAAGGGGGTTGTCATTGCCAAAATAAGGAGCTAGATTGAGGCAATTCATAGATTACTTGAACAACTACCTCAAAAAATCTCAAGCCCATCGGTGAAATAGAGCTCTCTCCTGCTCTTGTTGATGGCACCACTGCAGGTTGACCAAATGTGGTTACATTGTTTAGACAAACATGAAGCCCATGGCATTATAATCAAGGTACACTCAGGTCTATGTGGAGCTCATCAGTCTGGTCTGAAGATGAAGTCGAAGATCAAAAGACTTGGATACTACTGGCCTTCTATGATCATAGATTACATGGACATAGCTAGGAGAGCCATTAGTGCGTGTGGTCCTCCACCAACCACCCAACATTCTACACCCTACTTTGGCTTCATGGCCATTTGTGTTGTGACATTGTAGTCGATCAATCTCCTTCTTCCAAGGGGCATCGATTCATCTTACGCTACATACTTTTCCAAGTGGTGAAAGCCATCCCACTCAGAGGTCATACTCACCATGTGCTTCAATTTTTTAGAACCATATCATATATAGGTTTGGGTGCTCGATGAATTATATCGATAATGATGCATTCAAAAGCATGAAGATCAACATCTTTGTAGAAGACATGGTATAGATTGAGATACTCCACCATCTACTACCCAGAGCTAATGGTTTAGCAAGCATTCAACAAAACTCTCATCCAGATACTTGAAGACTCTTGATGATAACAAATGATAGTGGAGCAGTTGGTTGAAGCCTTGTGGGCCCTACCACATGTGAACTCCAACTCGTCACCTCATTTTCCATGGTGTATGGGTCCATTCTTCCTTTAGAAGTTCAACTCTCATCACTAAGGATAGCATTGGGTAACAAGATCACTACCGAGTAGAATGCCAAGTTGCGGTTAGAATAGCTCGAATGTTTGGAGGAAATTCACTGGGTGCAGAACCTCGAGTTGTACAAGCCAAAATGATTCAAGCTCACACAAAGTTGGTCCACCCTAGGTCTTTAGTAGGAGAACTTGTGTTAGTCTAAGGAGACCAATTGCCCGTCAAAGAGGCAAGTTTGAACCCACTTGGGAAGGCCCCATGTCATAGAGAAGGCCTACCAAGGAGGATCTTATCGACTTATTGATTGTAAAGGGGAACACCTGATGCTTCCAATTAATGGGCTCTATCTAAAGAAATATTACCCATGAAATAAAACTTGTTTGAAAATAATTCATTAATAAAAAAAATAAAATCTGATTCCATTCATCAAATCTTCTCTTCTTTTGAAGTGTTATTTGCTTATCTTGTGAATCATGTGTGTTTAGGGTAGGTGTAAGAGTCCCCAGTGGCATCTATCCCTCTTTCACAACACAAACACAATCTCCATGCTTTTAGAATAGGTGTTAAGAGAACGAGGCATCTATTTTTAGCATAACTAAGTTAGGTGTGAGAGAACCCAAGTGGCATCCTTTCTTAGTGTGAATTCTTATTTCCATTTGTGGTCATTTCATAATTCCCTGTGTTTTAAGGTAGGTGTAGTCCCCAGAGGCATCTATTCCTTTTACACACACATGACAAAAAAACACAAATCTTTTATCTCAAGCTATTTTGATGTGGGAGCAAGCCCCTGTGGCACTCACTCATTGCTATAGGTGGGTCCACATGCTACCTTGCTAGTATGTCACCCTAGTGGTCATTTATTTGGAGGATATGAGTCCCAATGCTTTGTTCCTAACTTGATCACTACAAACCAACAAGCGCCTTATTAGTATGGTATGCTTCACTACCCAGCCAATAAGCTACTTCATGTTCACTTTTCTTAAGAAGATGTGAGTCCTCGTGCCTTCTTCTTGAACTAGTCATCATGTTCTAACTAGGTTGAGTATATTTGAGGTTTAGGATAAGACCCCTAGAGGTTCCTTTTTTTCTTGATTACTTTTGAGTTGATATAAGTCCCCCAGTGGCATTCACTCATAGTCACCTAGGTCGGATAGCACTTTTTGTCGAGATGACTATCCAGCTCAGTTCCCTATAGAGGATGTGAGTCCCGAGCTTTCTTCCTAGGTGATTATTACAAATAAGCACCTTAGGTTGGTTGATGTTCTATCTTTACATACCTAGTACACCACTCTTGGCATATGAGTCCCATGCTTTCTCCTTGAGTTGGACACCAAATACCTATTGAATTTATGACATGTCATTTTCTCTAGGGTGTTGGATTAAGCCCTTCACCATCCCATGGGCACTCTATTTGGATCAAGTCCTTTTTGCATCCCATTTTACATTACCGGGTTACTTTTGGATTGGACAATTCCCCTTTCCTAGTAGCCACCACGTGGTTGGAAAATTTGTCCTGGATGCACAAATTTTATATTGATAAACGAGATAGGTCTGATATAAGCTTTGATCCCTCTAATAGGTCCATGAAAAATAAACAAATTTTTTTGCTTGTGGATTAGGATTCAAGCCCCCAAAGGGCCCCCTTCTTCGCGGCATCTATCTTTAGGGGTAGTGTCGAAACTCCTAGGAATTACGACTACAGTTGAGATAAATCCTTGGGGGTACTCACTCCATAGTCACCCTTAGGTGGGTTCAATCTATTTTTCCATGGTTACAGTCATTCACTTTGAAAGATGTAAGATTATGATGCATTCTTTCTAGCGCAAGATTTGCAAATTCGAGCGCAATCACCCGGTGATCTTTTCTAGTGGAAGATGTGAGTCCCGAGCTTTCTTCCCTTGATCATTGCAAAAGGCACTCCTTTGGTTGGATAGTTCTCCCATCGTAGGGAAGCTACTTTGGTTCGAGATAGGTCTAGCTTGTATAAGCTCCTTCTCGATCTCCATCCCAAACCAATGGAATCCATCAAAATAAATTTAAAAAAAAATTAATCTTGACTATTCTTGAGTTGATCTAAGTCCCAGTGGCATTCACTTAATAGTTAGCCCTCGGGTTTGATTTGTTACCCAAAGCAAGATCACCCAGTGGTTCTTGCTAGAAGATGTGAGTCGTTCTTTCTTCTTAAGACTTGACCATTGTATACCAAAAGGCATTTCTCCTTGGTTGGATAGTCCTACTTTGTGGTTGGTAGACTACTCCCTTTGAATTGGTAAATCGAGTTAGGCTTCTTTGGCCCTACTCATCGGTTCGCAATATGGGATCCATAACAAACAAATAAAAAACAAAAAAAAATGAAATCAATCTTTGACTATCCTTGAGTTGATCTAAGTCCCCCAGTGGCATTCACTCAATAGTCAGCCCTACATTGGGTTCAATCTGTTGCCTTGCCAATAGATTACCCCAGCAGCTAGTCCTTACTTGGAGGATGTAAGTCTACCATGCATTCTACCTAGTACAGTTGATGCATACTGAAAGGCATCCCTTTGATTGGTTAGTCCTACTATGTGCTTAGTAGACTACCACTTTGGATTGGTAAATCTAAATTAGGACTTAGCCTCCATGGCACCTATTCAGTACAACCCATTGCAAACCAATAGAGTTCTTCTATAAAATTCAAACCTAACAAAAATTTCAAATGAATTCAGCCCTCTCCCCAGTGGAGTCTCTTAGTAAGATTCAAATCAAATCAAACCTTTCATCTCCTTAGATGACTTGAACTACTTCCCTAGGGGAAGGTTCACACTCTATCCCTTAGTGGAATTCTTCCCTCTCTCTTATGTATTGGACATAAGTAGAGCCACATTGCACTAAGCTCTAGATTCTTTCTTTTCCTTGGGCCAGGAAAAGATAGTTTATGTTAGTGTTTGTGATTTTTTGGTGTTGTTGATCGTTCCGGTCAACACCAATATGTGTGTTGTTTTGGGTCAGTCACACCACACCTATTGGGCTCCCTTTGTTGACCGCATTTTTAGAATGAGCCCTCAACACCTTCATCTTAGACTTAGGACTTCCTCTTAGACTTTACCTTAGTCTTAAGACACATCTAGTGATTAGGTGGACACTCTCTCTTAGCCTTAGAAGACTTAGAAGAGTTAGATATAGGAATAGGTCATGCCTTAAGGGTGTTAGGAAAATCTCCTATCCTTTAGCTTAAACATTCCTCTCCTTCCTTATTTCAAGTCAAACTCTAAATCAATTCAATTTTATTTTCTCAAACTCCAAATAAATTCCATGATTCAATCTCTTAAATGAAGTCCATGATTGAAAGCCATGATCAAAATCCATCAAAATTCCTAAGTCAAAATTTTTAAGTCCTTAATCCTTCCTTAAGGACTTAAACTATGATTTAAACATATTCAAACCTTTGAGATTTTCTCAAAAATCATGATTCAAACCTATTCAAATCTTTGAGATTTTCTCATGATCATTTATATTCTCATTTATATTCATTTATAAATGAAATATAAATTCAAACCATCAAATCAAATTTAAAATTCCAAATTCATGAAAATTTTCTTAAGTCCTTTAATTTTCCATTAAAGGACTTAGCCAAAATCAACTCAAATCTTGATCAAACCTATTCAAACCCTTGATTTTCTTAAATCATTTATATCTCATTTATATTCTCATATATAAATGAAATATAAATATCAATTCAATCAAACCCAAAAATTAAATTCCAAATTTAAAATGCTTGAAATTCCCTTAAATCCTTTAATTTTTCATTAATGGATTTAACCTAAACTTTGATCAAACCTATTCAAACTCATGGGATTTTTTCAAAATATATTTGTATTCTCATTTATATTCTCATATATAAATGAAATATAAATATCAATCAAATCCAATTCAAAATTAAATTTCAAATTAAAATTCTTAAATCCTTTAAATTCCTTTAATGGATTTAACTTCAAATCATGATTAAACTCTTTCAAATTCTTGAAATTTTCTCATGATCAATTTATATTCTCATTTATATTCATATATAAATGAAATATAAATTCAAACAATCAAAACCAACTCAAAATCAAACTCAAATCAAATCAAAATCAAATCTAAGCCTTTCAAGTCAAAATCTTGAACTTAGCCAAATCAATTCAAATCAAGCCAAACTCTTGATTTTCTCTCATGGTTCAATCAATCCTACAATCATGAGCTCATATATAAATCAAACTCAATCCTTCAATCAAAATCAAAATCCTTCATATTCTTCCTTTGATATGAAATTTTCAAATGGATCAAAATCCATTTGACTTCAAACTCTTGTAAATGGATTTATATTTCAATCATAAGTCCATATACAAGATCAATCAACTTCAAATCAAGCTTTCAAGCCATTTGACCCTTAGGCTCACTTGACCCAAAGTGACCTAAAGTACCCTGAGCCAACTTTTGATCCTAACCAAATTGGATTGAACCAAACTCATATATCCCTCATCATGATCAACAATCATCATGGGATGATCAATCAATCAAATTGGGTCAAACCAAGTCAAAGGGTTGACCAAGTCAACATCTTAACTAAAATGAAACCTAACATAGCCAAATTGATTGAAACCATTGATCTAAGTTCACTCATGACCTATGTTTGAACTTGAGCCAACATTTGAGCTAACCTAGCCCAATTGGCCCACTTGACCCAAGTTGACCCATTTTGACCTAAAGGTTAAAATGTGTCAAAACTTGATCTAAGCCAAATTGATTGAAACCAATGGGTCAAGTCCATTCCAAATCACTTGTGGAACTTGACCAAAGCCTCAATTGGCCAACTAGACCCAACTAGCCAATTGACCTTAGACCCAACATGACTAAAGGGTCATGTTGAGCCAAAATTGAACCTAACAAATTGATTGGAAACAAAGATACCAATCCACTCCATATGACCAACCAAACCTAACCCTACCCTTGACCTACCTCAAATAGGTCAAATGGGTCAAATAGGTCAACTTGACCCATTTGACCTAAATGAGTCATATGAGCCAAAACCAAATCTAATCTAAATTGAACCAAACCAAAGGCACCAAAACATTTCAAATGGTCATATGAACTTGACCCAACCCTTGGTTTGACCCAATTTGACCTATTGGTCAACTTGACCCAAGTTGACCCATTTTGACCTAAATGGGTCAACATGAGCCAAACCATCAAATGGATTCCAAATCCATTGAAACTTGGCCAACCTATTTTCTCAACATACCAAACATACCCAAATTGAAAAAATAGCAAAATGACCATTATACCCTAGGCCATAGAACAAATTTTGGCTAGCCCATGGGTATTTTGGTCATACACTCTTCACAATCACTTAGGCTCTCCCAAAAGCTCAAGGGGACTTAGTGAGTGGTGCACCCAACCCAATGGGTTTGGGTCACCCATTTGGCCATGGACCAAACCCACCCATAGCACCAAATTGAATTTTCAAACTCCCCCAACCTCATTTGATTGCACATGGGAAGTTGGCATCCACTCTTGGCCAAAGACCATGTGCACACTAACAATCAAACAACCCATCATTGTGTCAATTGGATCAAAATGGCATGAATGGGCCATCGATTTCCATAGGGGAGATATACTCCCCTAATTCACTGAAAACACACACACTCGATTGAGACCTAGGAGCTTTGAGCAATCGAGCTTTCCCAAGCTCTGAGAGATTGAGAATTCATCATCTTTGGTTTTCAATATGAAAATAGGGAGATACATTGAAGTGCAAACTTCTTCCATACTCAATTTCATCCAATTCCTCACACTCATCAGAGATCCATTGAGCTCAAGCTTAATTGAGTTCCCCAGCAAGGAAATCAATTCAATCAAAGGCAAGGGAGCTGGGGAGTTGGTCCACCCATCATCCACTTAACCTCAAGAGCTAGAACTCAATAGGCTTGTCTCCACTAGATGAAGCTACCTCATCGATCTAGCGGTGATCACCTCCATGAGGTTAGTGAATTTTGACCACTTAGCTAAGGTGTGTTGGTCCTTTTGTGAAATTTTGATTCCAGATGGGCTGTCCTAGATGGTGTGGGTTGAATTTTGTTTCAATCCATGAGATGCTCGATCTTCCCCTTGGATCATGGGACTCACATTCCTCAGGGAAGAACTTCGGCAATCTCATCGTCCATCCACATTTTAGATGGATGGTGATTATCCACATTATATATCATTTTTCCCTTTAATCATGAATTTATCCTCTGTCGTCCGATCTTTGATGACGGCTTAAAGATAGTAGCCACCTCTCGATTTGGTTAAGTATAGGCTCACTAGACAGCATTTGTGCCACCGTTGCCATGTCGCATATGGGATTAGATTAGTTAATTAACTAATTAATTCCTTAATTAATCCTTATCTTCTAAAATCATAACTCTTCATAGAAAATTCAAAAAAAATAAAAGAAAAAAATGGATAGATAATTTCATCTAGAATATTTTAAAATTATTTTCAATGGATTTTGATTTCCCTTTTTCTTTTGGGTTTCTTTGGGAATGGTAATTAGCTAATTACTTCTAATTAAGTCACCAATTAATCTCAAATTTCTAGGGTTCATTTTGGGGATGACCTCCTCCTAATTTTCTTGAGATTTATTGAGGCTTGATTAGAATAGCTCATTCCTAATTACCCTCTTCATGTAATTAAGAAATTAGATCTAATTAGTGGATTTTCCTATGTTAAGTTGATTAAGGTTAGATCCAGTGAATAGGGTTTATGGAATAATTTTGGGGTATTTCCCTAAGCTATTCCCTAAACCCCTTTTCTCTCCTTAATCTCCTCTTAATTAAGGGTTAATTCATTAATTACCCCTTTAAATAATTTTCAAAATTCTAAAATCTTAGAACTTAATTAATCTACCTTGGGTAGATGCTTAGGTGTTTTAATAGCCTAAGTTTAATTAAATTAAACCCCTTTCATAAATGTGAAAGTGTGTTTTAAAAGTACTTAAGCTAAACCCCTTAGCTTAATTAACTTTTAATTGTGAGCCAAATTGCATTAGGCCTTTTCATTACTAGGTGCATTGCAAATTTACATACTTGTGGGTTTTATGTCATCTCATTGGCTCATAATTACTTAGTTAATTTTTCTAAGGTGGTGTAGGTAAGGGTTAATTAAATCACTTAATTGCATACCTTAACCTAATCAACACTTAAAATGGATCTAATTATCTAAAATTAAACAAATATAAAACACATGTGGGAATGGGTTAGGAACATAGCAAACTCATCTCACCTTTTAAAATTAAATCAAACTTCAAACAAACAAAATCATTTTGAAATTCACTTTGATTTATTCTAATTTTCTTATTCTTTAAGAATGTCTTTAGGATTTAAGTAAAATGAATTTATTCATGTGATTACATTGCTTTAGATCTTTCCCAACATGTTAAATTGTATGTCATATGATTTATGCATCATAATTTCATGTTTTCAAATTTTAAAATGAAATTGTTTACTTTATGTCAACTGTGCATGTGTTGGCTAAAGTAAAATATGAGTGGCTATTATCACTACTAAATCCAAAGTATTTTCAAAATCTATAAATGAAACATAAAATCTGAAAGTGTGCTATTCTTATTTTAATTATAAGCTTGCATGTGGTAGATTATAAAAGTAGCCTTTCTTTCTCTTATGTTAGCATAGTTTTGAATATGGGTTAGTAAGATGTAGGGTTCATTTGAAAAGAACCCAACACTTATTTGATTCCAAACCCCATTCATCCCTATGCTCTCACTTAAGAAAGAGTGCTTACACTTGCATGAATAAATTGCATAAACAAAAAAACCATTAAGTAAACTTTTGCATATTCTTTTCCATTTATTTCTTTTTATGTATGTTAGTACTTAAGGAAAGTGGTATATTAGTCTAGACAACCCCAGGTTGAGGCTTTAAGTAGCCCTAAGTAGGTCTTGTACCTTACACCTCAGTTAACAATGGCGTTGTACTCACTTATGCCTTTCTTACTTTCATGCATGTATGTGAAATTTTGGATAAGAAAACCTTTTCTACTTAAGAAAAATCATGCATCAACTTCTAAATTTTCTTAAATGGATTACTTATGCATCATAAAGTGTGTTAATCTCATTTGCATGTATAGATATGCTTAGGGTCCATCCATATGCATGTTATATATGTTGGGAAAGAATTGAAGTAATGTATGTTATGTGAATTTTGATTAATTTTCTTAATCTTAAAAATGCCTTTCTTTTTGAATAGGTTTAGAATTGATCTAAACTTAGGATTAATTAAAAGATTTAATCAAAACATTCACCTAAATAAAAAAAATGTGAACTTACCTTAGAAATTACTTAAGGATTAGGGAAGGAAAGAGAAGTTCTCTTCTCTTTCCCTCTCTTTATAACTTAGTAATTAATTGTAGGTTTCACTTAAACCAAATTAAAACATGAAATAAAATAACCCAAAATCACTAAACAACTTAAATGAAACCCTCTAAGTTGAACATGTCTTTCACACTTAGAAAATTTCAAACCTAAAGTCTAACCTAAGCATACCACACAAACCTTCAAAGCACACATATTAGCCTAAGTCACCACTTCTAGCTTTAGGTTAGGTGGTGCATGGCATGTTATATTTTGTTTTTTGTGATGAATATTTTATTGGATGTTAGGGTGTATGCTCATAGAATGAATGGTAGGATGTGCTTAGTCTAACTATTCTTTTTTTGGGATTGTGCTAAAGGGCTATCATAAATAAAAATATAAATGCTTCTTGCTTGCGGTGCTTATACCCCTTTGCATAATCCATAGGCCAGGTGGACTTAGTCACCCATGTGTGGGTGATAAGTCCAATATACATGCTTGGGATTTGTGTGGTGTGATTTGACTAACCTTTATTTTGCAGGTGTTAGTTAGATTTATGCTTTCCCTTTTCATTTAAAAAATTATATATTTAGGATTTTGGAATGATTTGTTATGGGGATTAAGATGTGCATTGGTCATAAGATCTTATTTGATGTATCATGTGAAGCCTTAGAGCATCTACCATCCAACCATCCAAAAGAAGATCCAAAGAAGAAAGGAAGAAAGAAGAAAAGAAAGAAGAAGAAGAAAAGCTTGAAGACCCCATAACAATGAATTCCTTTGCTTAAATGTAATTTAATTCATTTGTAATCAGTTGTATAAGGGTAGAGCTACCCAATTTGATATTTTCGGGTTTGTACGGTGGTGCCCAACCACAACGGCCTTTTATTCTTTTTGCACTAGTTTTATAAATTGATTGATGTTTGTTTAACTTGTGCATTAAGTGGCATGATTTTCCTAGTTTCTTCCTTGCTTTATGTATGGTGGATGTGGATTAGGCTCTTTAGGAAAAATAAATCTTTTACCCAACTTAACAACTAAATTAAAATTAAACTCATAACCTCACCTAAAGCTTAGGATTAAAAAATTAAAATAAAATTAAAACCCTTAATGGATGAGTTCTTTCTTTATAATATCATGCACAACAACATCTTATTTCACTCTTGATTGGAGGGCTTCCATCTTTGCAGAGAATGACTTGACCTTTTGAGTCGTGGTGAAACTCACCTCCCAAACTTCTAGATTTTGGCCAATAATCTATTTTCTCATGCATTAGTCATAAATCCTATTAGCTTAAGTCAAATTTATTGTCCAAAATAAAATAAAATGAAATTTGAAATGCATTAGATTTAGGTCATTTGAAGCATGTTTACATGATCTAGTCTCTTTAGGGGTGAGTTTAAGGACTTAGTCTCTTTCTAAATAAAAATAGCCTAACTATCTTGCATAAGCATAAAGACTTTTACATGTATTTAAAATCATAGGAGGAGTTAGTTGGCGGCCAGGCGGTTGTAAGTCCAAGGCAGGGTGGTTTGTCTCTCTTGTGGAGGCAAACCAATTACCCATTAGATTTAGGTTGTGCTTACTTGAAGCTCCCTAGATTTAGGTTCTGAGGTTGCTTCTCCCCTTTATGGGCCATAAGCATAATTCCTCACCTCTTAGGCATTTCTTTAATCTTGTGTTAAGGAATCTTAAGTCCTAAATTCTAATGAAAATATAACTCAAACAAACTAAATCAATTTCTAAAAAATAAAGCCCAATTTTAGATAGTTTGAGATGCTCTAGGTTTCTAGCATGTGAGCATCTCTACTTATTCCCATTTTGGCTTTGATAATAACTCCCTCTTTTGATCAATCCCATTTGATCTTCAAAACAAACCAATCGATTGATAGTCCTTCTATTGAAATCTTGAGACAATGATCATTTACCTTAATAGAGTTTTCTAAAGGATCCTCATTTAGGATGTAATTAACTATGAGCTTGTAGAGAACTTAACAAACCCAGTTTAAAATAAACTCTACTTTATTTTTTCATGTAAAGTTGGGAAGAATTTCTATTACATATACAGACCCATCGTCCTTAAGACTCCTTATTGAGTTGAATGGTTCCATTAGAGGGTAGTAACTTCTGTCTCTCGAGATAGTACACTATACCTCAATGATGTACCCGATCACCTGAATAAGTACATCTATGAATATGCATGTCATCTTACCAACATGAATTTCCATATATATAGTTTTGCCTCTCCTTTCACCAACAAGATTCAAAGGTGACTCGATATGTGTGCGAGAATTTTTCTCCACACCATGTAAAGTAGGGAAAATCTATGGTATATTTGAAGACCCATCATGCCTTAAGAGTCCTTATTAGGTGATTAGGTCTATTATAGGGTGGTGATTTCTATCTTTTGAGATAGTGTACCATCCCTTAATATTGTACCCAATCACTTCAATAAGTATACCCTCAAATCTGTGTGGTGTCCCCCAAATATAAATCAAAAATAAACACAATAGATTTTTTTGGCAACTCCACTAAGGTGGTTCCTCTTTCCATCTTTAGTAGACAATTGTTCTCTCCAAGCATCGATAGTGGACTTATATGTCCAGGTTATCATTCTTAAGCAACAGCCAACATCCTTTAGGTTTTAGAACCTCACTCCATGTAGGTCTTGAAACCCCTATTGGCTCCCCCAATAGGTTAAAAATAAATCAACTAATGAAAGGAGATGACTAAAAATTTATAACCTCTTTACCACTAGCATGGTAAGGCAAGGTACATCTTATACTGAAAGAGATTAAAACCTTTTTTAAACATGACAATTTTCAAAAGCAAAATTTGTAAAAAGCATAATTTTCAAAAGCATAATTTCCAAAATGGCACTTTTTCGAAGGCACTTTCCAAAAATTCACATAATAAAAGAGATTTGCACAAAAACATTCATTAGAAGATCTTTTAAATACATAAAGATGACTAAATCTCATTTAACAATTCCTACAATTGTTGCATGGAGGTTCTTTTCAAAATCAAATAATTTTTAAAATGCCTTTTTCAGAAGCACAATTTTTTTAAGATAGTTATCTCTATTTCAACATACTTAAGTTTGTTGAGATTCCATTCAATTTTCAAATGAAATCATGAAATAAAAAATTGAAACTCCGCTTAGCATATTCCAAATATGCTAAAGTTAGAATCTCCCCTTTTTCAAAAGCACATTTTTCAAAGTGACTATCTCCAATTCAACATACTTAGGTTTGTTGAATAAAGATTATATTTCCAAATAATTTTATGGCATAAAATTGAAACTCCACTTAGCACATTCTATATGTGCTAAAGTTGGAGCTCCACCTTTTCAAAAGTAAATATCACACATAAAAATCAAAATATGCTTTGAGCTCCATTTGACATACCCAAATTTGTCAAATGAGAGTTTCATTTTCAAAAAATCATAAAATAAATTGAACTCTATTTTAACATACCTAAATTTGTTAGAGTTCCATCTTTTCAAAAGCAAATATTACACACACAAAAATCAAAACATACTTGAACTTCATTTGGCATACTCAATTTTTTTAAATGAGAGTTTCATTTTCAAAAATCATAAAATAAATTGAACTCTATTTAACATTCATAATTTGTTAAATATATTTTCCTCTTTCAAAATCAAAATACATTTGAACTCCATTTAACATACCCAAATTTTTTAAATGAGAGTTCCATTTTCAAATCATAAAATAATTGAACTTTATTTAACATACCCACATTTGTTAAATAAGAGTTCCCCTTTTTCAAATAAAAACAAAACAAACATGTGAAGTACAATTGGATCTTATTTAACATACCTAAATTTATTAAGGATCCCATTTTTGAAAATAAACAAAAACCAAATCACATTTGGTGCCTACTAAACATACCAAACTTGTTAAGTAAGAGCCTCATTTTCAAATCATTATACACAAATCAAATCACATTTGCTCCAACTTAACATGCCAAATTTGTTAAATAAGAGTCTCATTTTAAGATAAAAAAAATAACAAATCACATTTAGCTCCTACTTAACATACCAAATTTGTTAAGTAAGAGTCTCATTTTCAAATCAAACAAAAGCATACAAATCATATTTTGCTCCTACTTAACATACCAAATTTGTTAAGTGAGAGCCTCATTTTCAAATCAAGATAAATATGAATCAAGTTACATTTGGCTTCCACTTCACATACCAAATTTGTTAAGTGAGAGCCTATGGTGAAATATTTAAGATTTCTAAGATGTATACTTCCATCTTCACTCTATGCAAAATAAAATGAAGATAAAATATACTCTTTTATGCATTTTTGTACACCACATAGATCCATAGATGTTCTTATTGAGTGATCGGCATTGAAGAGAGGTGTACTATCTCAAAAGATAGAAGTCACCACCCTAAAATGACCTAATAACCTCAACAAGGACTCCTAAGGACAAAGGGTCTACATATGTACCAGAGATTCTTCCCCTACTTTACATGAAAAAGTAAAGTATGATTTATTTTAAATCGGGTTCATTAAGTTTCTTACAGGGGCAAGCCCCATAGTTAATTACATCCTAAGGAAGGGGATTCCTTACAAATACTCATAATTAAGGTAAATGATCATTGTCTCCAAAGATTTTAATAGCACTATCAATTATATTTTTTTAGCAAATCAAGTGGGATCGATCAAGAGGAGGGACTTCTTATTGAAGCCAAATGAAGATGAGTAGGGGATGTTTAGGATACTAGGAAGCCTAGTAAAGATCCCAAACTATCCTATGGTTGGGCTTTTCATTTTTGAAATTGAATTATTTATTTGAGAATTTATAGGAAGTTTAGGCTTATAATTCCATATTACAAGATATGGGAAATGGGAGGTGAGGATTATTCTTATGGCCCGCAAAGGAGAGAAGAACCCTCAAAACCTAATTCTACAGTGCTTTGGCAAGTGCCAAAAGCACGACCTAAATCTAAGGCAAAGATGGGTATTTGGTCCTCCTCCACAAGAGAGGATAAGCCACCCAACTGCTTGGACTTACAACCTGGAGTGGTGTAACCAACTCCTCTTCTTAGATTTTAAATTCATGTAGGCAAGTCTTATGTTTTATGTAAGATAGCTAGGTTGTTATTTATTTTAGAAAGAGACTAAGTCCTTAAACTCACTCCTAAGAGACTAGATCATGTGCCATGAAAATGACCTAGATCTAATGCAAAATATATTACAATTTTAATTTCTTTTTTGGAAAATCATTTGACTCGGGCTTATAGGATCTATATGCCTAATGCATGAGAAATAAGATTATGGGTCAAAATCAATGAAGGGGAGGTGTGTTTCCACCAAAGCTCTCAAAGGTCAATCAAGTTCTCTGAAAAGGTGGAAGCTCCAATCAAGAGTGAAATAATATGCTTTTATGCATAATGTTAGAAAAGAAATACTTATCCAGCTAAGGGGTTGTTAATTCTTTTATCTTGATTTTAGCTTAGGCTTTAGATGAGGTTATGAGTTATTTACTTTTAATTTTTGAGTTGTTTAATTTGGTAAAGATTTACCCTAAGAGCCTAATTTCATAGGCCATACATCAAAGCAAGGAAGAAACTAGAAAATATGTCATCTTAATGTACAAGCTAAACAAACATCAAGCATTTTATAAAGCTAATGCAAAAGAATAAAATCATGGTCGGGAACCACCACAAACCAAAGAAAATTGATAGTGCTCTACCCTTATACATTGGATTACAAATGAATTAATTTACAATCAAGTTAGGAAATTTTATGGTGGTCTTCATTTCTTCTTTTCTTCTTTCTTTTTTCTTCTTTCTTCTTTTGGCTCCTTGTTTTGGATGGTTAGAAGGTGGTTGCTCCAAAGGCCTTACATGGTACATAAGATGAGATCTTATTAGGGGTTACCAAGTCTACCTGAGCATGTATATTAGACTTAGCACCCCACACATGGGTTACCAAGTCTACCTGACCTATTGGATTATGCTTAGGGGTATAAGCACCTGCACAGGAAAAGCAGATATATTTTTATTACAACGCCCCTTAAGCACAATCCCTATAGAAGATAATGATTAGACTAAATCATCCTACCATTCATTCTATGCATATTCACCCTAACATCCATACTAGAAATAATACATCACAAATAAAAGCAAATGTCAAACCATGCACCGCCCTAACTTAAAGCTAGAAGTGTGACTTAACCTAATGCGTGTGCTTTAAAGGTTTGTGTGTGGTATGCTTAGCTATGGCTTTAAGGCTTAGATTTTCTAAGTGTGAAGATGTTCAACTTAGATTAGTGGCTTCATTTAAGTTGTTTAGTTGATTTGGGTCAATTTTATTTAATGATATATTTTTTGGTTTAAATGAACTTACTCATTACTAAGGTTATAAAGAGAGAGAAAAGAGATGAGAACTTCTCTTCCTTCCCTACCTAAGTAATTTCTAAATCATATTCATGTTTAATTTTATTTAGTGAATGTTTTATTATGTGTTTTAATTAATCCTAAGTTATAAAAGGCATTTTAAGATTAAGTAAAGTGAACTAATATCAAAACACACATTTTTCATTTCTTTCCAACATGTATAATATGCATAAGGATGCATCCTAAGCATATCTATACATACAAATGGAAATATTAGCACACTTTATGATGAATGCTAAGAAAAATTACTTAAGAAAATTGGAATACTTTATGATGCGTGATTTTCATTAAGTAGAAAAGAGGGGTTGCTTTTATCCATTATTCACATGCACATGTATATGTATGAAAGGCATAAGTGAGTGTGGCACCATTGTTAGCATAAGTACAAGACCTACTTAGGGTTACTTAAAGCCTCACAACCTCGGGTTGTCTAGACTAATATACCGCTTTCCTTAAATACAAACACATGTATAAAAGAAATGGATGGAAAAAAGGAAGATGCAAAAAGTTTGTATTTGTTTGTTTATTTTGTTTATGCAATTTATATGTACAAGTGTGGATGTCCTTCTTAGGTAATAGCATAGGAATGAATATGAATAGGGTTAGGCAAGTGTTGTTCTTTTCAAATGAACTATACACTTTGTCAAATAATATTATTCAAAACTATGCTAAAAAAAGAGAAGAAAATCTATACTATGCACATCTTCATATTTATATCCACATGCAAGCTTATAAATAATTATAAGTAGCACACTTTTAGTTTTTCGTATTTTATTTATGGATTTCAAAAATAGTTTTAGATTTAATAGTGATAATAGTCACTGATATTTTACTATTGCAAAAATATGCAATGTGACATAAAGAAAACATTTCAATTTGATTTTGATTTGAAAAAGGTATGAATCTCATATGACATACACATTTAGCATGCTATGAAAGAAATAAAGTGATGAAAGCAATATAAATTTATTCACCTAATTAATTCCTAAAGACAATCCTATGAAATAAGAAAGTTTAAAGTGAATCAAAGTTTGTTTAATGTGAATTTTGTTTTGAATTTATTTTATATTTGATTAGAAATATAATGTATGGAATTTTAGTTTAATCTTTAGATGATTAGATGATTTTTTGTATTTTGATTAGGTTAAGGTATGAATTAAGTGTATTAATTACCCCTTACCTATACCACCTTAGCATATTCAATCAAATAATTATGAGCCAATGATATGACATAAAACCATACAAGGAATTTAAATCAGTAATGCACCTAAGAAGAAAAGGGCCTAATGCATTTGGCTCATGATTAATGATTAATTAAGAAAAAGGGTTTAAGTTAAGTAATTTCATAACCCCTCTCACACATGTGAGTTGGATTTTGATTTTCTTAGTATACTTAGGTTATTGAACACCTAAGCATCTACCCAAGATGGATTAGTTAAGTTCTGAAGGTTTTATAATTTTATCGTTAATTAGGTAGGTAATTAGTGAATTAATCCAATTAAGTTTAAATTGGGGAAAAGAGGGTTTAATGAATAACTTAAGGAAAACATCCCAAAATTATTCCTTAAACCTCATATTCATTTAAACAACCCTTAATTAATTGAATCAAGGGGTTAAGCCACTAATTACACACTTAATTAACCTTAATTACATTAAGAGGGTAATTATAAATTAATCTAGCAATTTCTCTAATTAAACCATCAATAAATCTCAAGAAAATTAGGGGAGGCATAAGTCATCCCACTAATCATAAATAAGAAGTTTAGAACTAATCAGTGAGGTAATTAGAGAGTAATTAGCAAAATCAAATTTCCAATAAAACCCAAATCCATAAAATAATATTATTCAAAATCTATTGAAAATAATTTTATAATATTCTAGGTTCAAATACCTCTCATATGCAATTTATTTCATATTTTTTTGATTTTTTTACACTTAGATATGAATTTTTGAAGTTTCCTTTATTAATTAAGTCATTTAAATCCCTAATTATATAATCCTATCGCATCACGCGGAGTGACTCATTTCCATATTGTGTGATTGCTTTTAAGTTATCACATCATAGCACGCACGGCGGTACGCGCTTTCTCCTCCAATCAAGGATCGGATGGTTAAATGGTTCTAAAGGGATAAAATGTGGGATCTATGTTGATTTAATCTGAGCCATCCAAATAAAATGCACGGATGGATGACCCCTGATCCATATTTGATCTTCCCTATGGGAGATGGCCACCGTCCATCTTCTAAGAGAAGATCTGAGCTTGATTGAGCTCAGATTGGATCCAAACTCAACCCACCCCATCAAAATGCAAAGGAGATCACATCTAACGCTAGAATCTCATGGGGTGATACTTACACAAAGGACCAAACCACATCTAGATTGAGCTGGTTTAATGGCTTACATCACTGAGGTGATCACGCACTCGATTTCTTGGAGAAGCTTTGTCTTGTGAAGACAAGCTTTGTTGGAGTTTTGAGGCCTTAAAATTGGATGGATCTGGGTTCAAGTCCACCTTCACTAGACCTCGACTTGATCAAGAGTGGTCATCCATTACCTTTGGAGCTTGGGAAAGAGTTTGGGTGAATTCGATTTGATCCTCTGATGAAGCTCAAAGGAGGAATTGGCTTGGTATTGAGTGTGGAGTAACTTTGAATTTCAAAGGGGCTCTATTTTCCTTGAGAAAGAATTACTCTAGAAGCTTAAGATCACTTGCAATGGCTTGCTCTAAGTTCCTATGCTTCAATCGAATAGGGTAGAATGAGTTTCAAGTGAGATTAAGGGGAGTATATCTCCCCCTAGAGAAATCGGATGGTCAAGCCTTCTCTGCCATTTTGCTCCAATCCTTGAATTGGTTGGGTTGTTTATTGCATTGTGTAGCCTCAGGAGTGGAGCAATGGAGCTCCCATGTGATTAAATCAAGTGGAGGAAGGATCCCATGTGGCCATTTTCAAGTAAGTGGTCGATTTAATCTTAGGCTAGGTTGGGCTAACCCAAACTCATTAGGCTAGGTGCACCACACTCACTAGTGTCCACTTGGTCCACTAAGAGGGTGCCAAGTGGTTATGAAGAGGATTCGACCAAATTCTAAGTGGATTTGGCCAAAATTTACCCTATGGCCTAGGGGTAAAATGGTCATTTAGCTTAGGATTTAATTTGAATATGTTTGATATGTTTAAAAAATAGGTTAGGCCAAGTTTCATTGAATTTGGAATTAGTTTGATTTGATTTGGCTCATGTTGACCCATTTAGGTCAAAATGGGTCAACTTAAGAGACCAATTGGTAAATTGGGTCAAACCAAGGTTGGGTCAAGTTCATATGACCATTTGAAATGTTTTGGTGGTTTTGATTCAATTTGGTTTATATTTAGTTTTGGTTCAATTGAGTTCATTTATCAAATGGGTCAAGTTGACAAATTGACCCATTTGACCTATTTGGGTTAGGTCATGGTTGGTTCATGTTTGGTTGGTCATATGAAATGGATTGGTATCTTTATTTCCAATCAATTTGGTTTATATTTGAGTTGCTCAATTTGACCTTTAGGTCAAGTTGGGTTCATGGTCAATGCTAGGTTAGGTCTAGTTGGCCAATTGAGGCTTTGGTCAAGTTCAACAATCATTTTGGAATGAACTTAACCCATTGGTTTCAATCAATTTGGCTTAGATCAAGTTTTGAGACTTTTTTTTAGGTCAAGTTGGGTCAACTTGGGTCAATCAATTGGGTTAGGCTCAAATTTTGACTTGTCAAGTTCAAACATTGATCAAGTGAATGAGTTTAGACTGTTTTGACTCAATTTGGCCTATAGTAGAGATTTTGGCTGAAAGGTTTCATTTTGGCTAAGTGTTGACTTGGTCAACCCTTAGGTTTGACTTGGTTTGACCCAATTTGAGTGATTGATCATCTCATGATGATTGTTGATCATGATGAGAGGCTTAGGTGGGCTTAGTTCAATCCAATTTGGTTAGGATTAGAATTTGGCTCATAAGAGTACTTTAGGTCACTTTGGGTCAAGTGAGCCTAAGTGGGTCAAATGGCTTGGTCAAAGCTTGATTTGAGTTTGATTGAACTCACATATGGACTTATGATTGAAATATAAATCCATTTGCAAGTGGTTTGAAGTCAAATGGGTTTTGAATCATTTGATAATTTCAAGTTCAAAAGGGTGAACATGAGTTTAACTTGGGTTTGATTTATGGATTTAGTTTTGGTTTGGTGATTGAAGTTTATGTTTATGTTTGGATTCATGATTGAAGGATTGATTGAATCGTGAAGAAAAATTAAGAGTTTGGCTTGATTTGAAATTGATTTAGCTAAGTTCAAGATTTTGACTTGAAGGCATAGGTTGGATTTTGATTGAACTTGAGTTTGATTTTTGGAGTTGGTTTTGGTTGTTTAAATTTATATTTCATTTATATATGTGAATATAAATGAAAATATAAATGATTTGTGAGAGAATTTCAAGGATTTGAAACGGTTTGAACTTTATTTAGGCTAAGTCCTTAAGAGGAAATCAAAGTGACTTTGGAAAGATTTTTTATTTGAATTTGAATTTTGGATTTAGTTTGATTGATTTGAATTTATATTTCATTTATATATGTCAATATATAATTGAGAATATAAATGGGTTGTGAGAAAATTTCATAAATTTGAATTGATTTAGGTTTGATTTAGGCTAAATCCTTGGAGAGGATCAAAGGACTTAGGAAAGATTTTTTATTTGGATTTGAATTTTGGATATAGTTTGATTGATTTGAATTTATATTTCATTTATATATGTGAATATATAAATGAGAATATAAATGAGTTGTGAGAAAATTTCATGAATTTGAATTGATTTAGGTTTGATTTAGGCTAAGTCCTTAAGAGGGAATCAAAGGACTTAGGAAATATTTTGAACTTGGAATTTCAATCATAAGCTTCAATCATTTGGAATTGATCATGGATTTCAATCATGTGGGATTGATTTGAGTTTGGAGAAAATCAATTAAGCTGATTTAGGTTTGATGTTGATTTGATTTGGAGTTTGACTTGAAGGAAGAAAGTTAGGAATGTGGTTCAAGCTATAGCGTAGGCAAATTTACCTAACACCTAAGGCATGACCTATTCATGGCTAACTCTTCTAAGTCTCTAGGGCTAGGTTGAGTGTCCACCTAATCATTAGATGTGTCTTAAGACTAAGGATCTCTTAAAATCTAAGAGGAGTCCTATGTCTAAGATGGAGGGGTTGAGAGCTCATCCTAAAATGAGGTCAACAAAGGGGCACAATAGGTGTGTGGTGTGGTGACAAGGAACACATATTGGTGTTGACAAATGATCAACAACACCAGCGATCACAAGCACTAACAGAGATTGTCTACTCCTAACTTAAGGTGTAGAAGGAATTTAGAGCTTAGTGCAATATGGCTCTACTTATCTCAAGGACATAAGAGAGGGAAGGAGGAATCCACTAGGGATAGAGTATGTGAAACTTCCACTATGGAAGCAGGTTCAAGTCATCCATAAAGGGATGGGAGGTTTGATTTGAGTCTTATTGGGGAGAAATTTGATTTGTTTAATTAAGTTTCGCTGGGGAAAAGGGTTAAATTTGTTTCAATTTGTTGTTTGTTTAAATTGTGTTTATTTTGGCTCCACCGGGGATAGAAAAGTGAACTCTCCATTGGGAAGGCAAGTTCAAGTCATCCACAAGGGAGGAAAGGTGAAATTGAGGGATTAGAATCTGATGGGGAGTAGAAAGATTTGCATCTCTGAGGAGAAGCAAAAGATTTGATTTGGATTGATTGATTATTTTTTATTTTATTTGTTTGATTTTAATTTTGGATTTTGAAATGGACCTGTTGGTTTGATGGATCGTCTTGAGTAGAGCCATGAGGAGGCGACTATTTACCAATCAAAGGGATAGTCTAAACTATAGTAGACTAACCAAGGGATGTCTGTTTTGGTGTGCGAATGTACTAGGAAGAAAGCATAGTAGACTTACATCCTCCAAAGTAGAGACCATTCGGGGTGATCTAGCAAGGCAATGGATCAACCTAGGTGACTATTCAGTGAATGTCGCTAGGGGACTTGGATCAACTCAAAGATAGTCAAGATTAATTTTATTATTTTTGGTTTACTATGGACTGCATTGAGTAGGGGCCATGAAGGCCTAGACCTAACTTAAACTTACCAATGCAAAGGGTCTACCAACCATAAGGTAGGACTATCCAACCAAGGGGATGTCTTATGGTTTGTAATAGTCAAATCCTAAGAAGAAAGAGCGGGGACTCACATCTTCTAAAAATAAGAGACCACTGGGGTGATTGGTTTCTTTGGGCAATAAACAGGTCGACTATTGAGTGACATGGGGACTTAAATTAGCTCAAAGAAAGTCAAGATTAATTTCATTTTTTAGTTTATTTTGATGTATTTCATTGGTTTACGATGGATCATAGTGAGAAGGAGCTTATATTAGCCTAAACCTATCTCAGATTTACTGAACCAAAAAGAGTAGCATCGTAACTGATGAGAGAACTATCCGACCAAAGGAGTGTCTTTTGATTTGCAATGATCAATTTAAGGGAAGAAAGCTTGGGGACTCACATCTTCCACTACAAAATACCACTGGGTTGATCGATTTCTTTGGAAAACAAATCAAACCCAACAAGCTGGTCGCGATTTGATGCTATGCTAGAAAGAATGTGTCATAGTCTTACATCTTCCAAAGTAAAATGACTATCAGGGTAACCTGCTTATGGAAAAACATATTGAACCCGACCGAAAAGGGACTATGGAGTGAGTACCAGTGCATTTATCTCAACTGTGTAGTCAAGAAAATCCTATAGGAGTTCTCACGCTCTAAATAGATGCCTCGCTTGGGAAAAGGAGCCCTTTGAGAGCTTCAATTCCTAATCCACAAGTGAATATTTGTTAGTTTTCTTAGTTTATTTATCCTGGACCCTGTTAGTTTGCGAAGGATCAAATTGAGAAAGAGCTTATATCAACCTAGACCTACCTTATATTTACTGAACCAAGGGAGAATCTATGCATCCGCTGAACAGATTCTCCAACCATAGGGATGGCTACTAAGAAAGGGGGTTTGTTCAATCCAAAAGTAACCCGGGGAGTGTCTAAATAGGGTCGCAAAAGATGTGATCTAAAAAGGATGCCTGCAGGGAGAGGGGACACTAAGGGCTTAATCCAAAACCCAAGAGAAGATGACATGGCTAGGCATACATCAAATAGGTATTCAATTGCCAACTCAAGGAGAAAGTGCAGGGACTCACATCTACCAAGAGTGTTTTATCCACCGGGTGAGTCGCTATCAACATAGCGAACATCAACCAACCTAAGGTGCTCGTCGATTTGCAACAATCAGTCTAGGAAGAAAGCTTGGGGACTCACATCCTCCTATAACGAAACTGATTGTTAGGATAGTTTGTCTTCGCCAGTGCCATCGACCTGGGGATGACTACTAAGTGAATGTCATTTGGAGGACTTATATCAACTCAAATGTAGTCAAGAGGAAAGGAGCCTGGGGAACTTATCTCCCCGGATATACTTGACCTAGTTAGATCATGATGATTAATTCAAGAAGAAAGCTCAGGGACTCACATCTTCTTAAGTAAAATCAACACGAGGTAGCTTACTGGCTGGGCAATGAAGTCTATCATACTAACAAGGTACTCGTTGGTTTGCAATGGTCAAGTTAGGAAGAAAGCGCAGGGACTCACATCTTCCAAATAAGTGACCACTAGGATGATATACTAGTGAGGTAGTATGTAAACGTAACCTAGAACAACTAATGAGTGAGTACCACAGGGGGCTTGCTCCCACATCAAAGTAGCCTAGAATAAAAGATATGTGTTTGTTTTTTTTCTTATGTTAAAGGGAATAGAATGCCTCTCGGGTTCTCTTACATCTACCTTAAACACGTTGAGAATTTTGACAAAATAAAACACACCAAGTAGGGATGATATTTAGAGTCGACGTGTATTATGTTTGAAAGAGGAATAGGATCTAGGGACTCTTACACCTACCTAAACACATCTGCACAAACAATGCTTTGATAGAATAGAATATTTTGATGAAATGGAATTATATTTTTTTATTGATAGAATTATTTTCAAACATGATTTTTATGGATAATATTTCTTTAAATAGATCCCATTAATTAGAAACATTGGGTGTTCCTCTTTAATCACACAAAGGCGATAAGATCCTCCAGTAGGCCTTCTCATGACATAGGGGCCTTCCCAAGTGGGTTCAAATTTTCCCTCCCATCTTCAATGGGCAACAATTCTCATTAGGACTAACACAAGTTCTCCTACTCAAAAGACCTAGGGTAGACTTGTTGTGAGCTTGAATCATTTTGGCCTTGCACAACTCGAGGTTCTGGCACACCCGTTGCACTCCTCCAAACCTTCGAGCTCTTCTAACCACAATTTTGCATTCTGCTCTATAGTGATTTTACTATCCAATGCTATCCTTAGTGAAGGGAGTTGAACTTCTAAAGGTAAAATGGCTTCGGACCCATACACTAAGAAAAATGGGGTAGATTGAGTTGGAGTTCAGTATGTGGTGCAGTGGGCCCACAAGGCTTCAACCAACTGCTCATTTCACTACCACTTATTGTCATCAAAATCCTTGTTTAGTATCTATATGAGGGTTTGTTGAATGCTTCTGCTAAGGTATTTTTTTGGGGTAGTAGATGGTGGAGTATCTCCAATCTATGTCTCGCAAAGATTGATCTTGGTGCTTTTGAATGCTACATTATCGAATATAATTGTCAAGGCACTCTAAACCTATATGATATGGTAAAAAAAAAAGCACATACGAGTGTGACCCCTCTGAGTGGGATTGCCTCCACCCACTTGGAAAAGTAGTGGTAGCTAAGATGAACCGATGACCCTTGGAAGAAGGAGGATCGATCGACCCATAATGTCAATACCCCAACACTCGAATGGTCCGAGGCTAGGGTGGAATGTTGTTTTGGTTGGTGAAGGACCACGCCGTGTTATTGACACTAATGACATCTCCTAGCTACATCCATGCAGTATGTAATCATCGAAGGTCAGTGCTATCTTAGTCTCTTGATCTTCACCTTCATCTTCGACCGGATTGATGCGCTCCACATAGACCTGCATGTACCTCAGTTATAATGCCATGGGGTTCATATTTATCTAAACAACGTAACCACATCTGGTAAAAGGACCGGCGGTACAGGGTGCCATCAATGAGAGCATAGGAGAGAGCTCTCTGTTTCACCTGATGGGCTTGTGACTTTTCTTGAGGTAGTTTGTTGGTGTTCAAATAGTCTATGATTGGTTGCCTCTAATCCAGCTCCTTATCCTTATAGACAACTGCAATGTCCCCTTCAAGAGAAAGTCTCTTGATGAGTTCAACATCAATAAGGGATAGGACTTGTCTATTTTAGACCCTTATTGGAATGGACTCATCTTCGAACATAACAATTCTTTGGCAAGTTTGGCCAAAGCATCTGCTAATGTATTCTCTGCTCAGGAAACCTTGTAGATGGTGACTTTAGAGATTTGGGCAACAGCTTCATGGTATACTCAAGGTAATGATGAAGCTTGGGTTTGAGAACCTTGTAGACCCAGCAATTTGATTGATGACCAACTGAGAATCCTCAAAGATATTGATGCTCTTGACACTGATTATGATGGCTAGCTCCACACTGACTGTCAAAGCCTCATACTCAGCTTCATTATTAGTAGGGTTGGAAAGATAGTATGAGAACTCATCACATCGGTCGGAGTTAGAGAACTATTCTTACTCCGCCTTTCGGAAGAGTAGATCGGGTGCTTCCCCTTTATGAAAAGAAGATGCACCATCAAAATACATCTCCCATCGGGTTGTCAATCTCCTTAAGTTCATGATTTGTTCATCAGGGAGATCATCATTAAGCAAGGAATCAACAAGAAGTGGGTGTGCTACTTAGAAATCTTCTAGTGCTTGTCCATTTATCGCACGGAGCGATACGAATGTAATATCAAACTATGAGAGAAACATAGACAATCATGCCGAATGTCTGGATAGCGATGGCCATGTCAAGATATACTGCTGGATTGGTTCTGGAAATTAAGTTCACCTTATAATAAATCATATAGTGTCATAGCTTTTAAGATGCAAAGATCAAAGGTAAATGATTGTTGTCTCTGAAGATTTCAATAGAAAGGAATATCAATCGATTAGTTTATGTTTTTGAAGATCAAATGGGATTGATCAAAAGAGGGAGTTATTATCAAAGCCATGGGAAATAAGTAGGAGATTCTCACGATGCAAGGAAACCTAGCGAGCATATCAAACTTAACCTAAAATTGGGCTTTACATTTGGGAATTGATTTAGTTCATTTGAGTTACATTTTTTGTTAGAGTTTTAGGACTTAAGATTCCTTAACACAATATTATGGAAATGACTAAGAGGTGAGGAATTATACTTATGGCCCACGAGGGGAGAAGCAACCTCAGAACCTAAATCTAGGGAGCTTCAACGAGAGCCAAAAGCACAACTTATATCTAAAGAGAGAATGGGTAATTGGTTTGCCTCCACAAGAGAGGAGAAACCACCCGACAGCTTGGACTTACAACCGTCTGGGGGTGGCCACCAACTAACTGCTCCTATAATTTTAAATACATGTAGGCAAATCTTTATGCTTATGCAAGATAGCTAGGCTATTTTTATTTAGAGAGAGACTAAGTCCTTAAACTCACTCCCTAAAGAGACTAGATCATGTAAATGGATATGTTTCAAATGAACAAATCTTGATCTTCAAACACTTCATAGCAATACGTAA
>CM038218.1:18540913-18716512 GCA_021442155.1 Cymbidium sinense | reverse complement strand
TAACCTTGGTTTGACCCAATTTGACAATTGGTCAACTTGACCCAAGTTGACCCATTTTGACCTAAATGGGTCAACATGAGCCAAATCATCAAAATAACTCCAAATTCAATGAAACTTGGCCAAACCTATTTTCTCATCATATCAAACACAAACTAAAATCAGGTCAAATGACCATTTTACCCTAGGCCATAGTAAATTTTGGCCAAATCCACTTGGAATTTGGTCAAATCCTCTCACTTGGCACCCTCTTAGTGGATCAAGTGAACACTGTGGTGCACCCAATGGGTTTGGGTCAGCCCAACTAGCCAATGGCAAAGACCACATGCCTTGAAATGGGCACATGGAATCCTCCTCCACTCAATTCAAGCACATGGGAAGTTCACCTCCACTCCCACAGCCAAAACCAATTTAGGACATCTAAATGGCCTAACAAACCCATTCATGATTGGATCAAAATGGCAAGCATGCTTTGATCTGCCAAAGGGAGATATACTCCCCTAATTTGAATTCAATCCATCATTCCTCAATTGATTGAAGAGGAAGTTAGAGAAGCATTTCCAGTGCCTCCCAAGCTTCTTGTGAAATCATTTCCATTTTCTCAATTTTAGAGATGAAAAGGGGAGCTCCATCAAATCAACTTGCTCACACTCAAAATTCAATTCCAAGCTCCATCAGGAGCTCAATTCTCACCCAAGCTCTTTCCAAGCTCCAAGGCAAGGGAGGTCAGATCAAGACCAAGCTCAAGGAGGGAGTTGGTCCAGAAGATACCCAATCTGAGCAAAACTCAAACAAAGCTTCATCTCAACTAGAGCTTCTCCAAGGGGTCGAGGTGATCACCTCTGAGGTATGCCATTAAACTAACTTAAGTTCAATGTATGTGGTCTTTGTGAAGTGGATTTCAATCCCATGTTGATTAGCCATTAGATGTTCTTGTTGCTTAGATGGTGTGGGTTAATTTTTTAATCAATTAGCTCAATCGAGCTTCGGATCATCTTAGATGGGCCGGTCTCCATTTCATAAGAAGATGAATCTCGGCCATCCATCCATGCATTTTGGATGGACGTGAGATTAAAACATAATCCATGATTTACCTCATTAGACTTTAATCTGATCCATCCGGATGGGAGGAGAAAAATAATGCGCATGTGCTATGATGTGATGTTAAACAATCATCATGCCACGTGGAAAGCATGCGTTAGCGCCCACATGGCAATGGGATTAAATACTTAATTAGGGTATTTAAATATTCTAATTAATGGAAACTTCTAAAATTCATATCTAAGCCTATAAAAATCAAAAAATATGAAATAAATTGCATTGGATAGATAATTAGAATATATTATAAAATTAATTTCAATGGATTTTGAATAGTATTTTTCTGAATTTGGGTTTTATTGGGAATGTTATTTTGCTAATTACCCTTTAATTACTCCACTCATTAATCCCAAACTTCTTGTGCTTAATTAGTGGGATGACTCTGCCTCCCTAATTTTCTTGGGATTTATTGGTGGCTTAATTAGGGAATTGCTAGTTCATTCCTTAATCACTCTTAATGTAATTAAGCTTAATTAAGGCATAATTAGTGGTTTAACCCTGATTGAGTCAATTAAGTTTTTGATTAATGTGAGGTTTAGAATAATTTTGGGATACTTTCCTTAAGATATTCCTAAAACCCCTTTTCTTCCTTAATCCATCTTAATTAAGGTTAATTCACTAATTACCCCTTAATTAATCATTCTAAAACTTTCGAACTCAATTAATCTATCTTGGGTAGATGCTTAGGTGTTCAAGAGCCTAAGTACATTAAGGAAATCAAAAACTCATATGTGTGAGGGGTTATGAAATTACTTAAAACCCCTTAGTTTAATTAATCATTAATCATGAGCCAAATGCATTAGGCCCTTTTCTTCTAGGTGCATTCTTGATTTAAATTCCTTGTATGGTTTTATGTCATCTCATTGGCTCATAATTATTTGATTAACTATGCTAAGTTGAGGTGGTAATTAACTACTTAATTCATACCTTAACCTAACATATAAAATCATCTAATCACCTAAAAATTAAACTAAAATAACCAACATATGTGGAATGGGTTAGGAATAGCAAACTCACCTCACATTTCTTAAATTAAATCAAACTCAAAACAAAATCAAACCTTCTTAAAATAATTTGATTTTTTAAAACTTTCTTATTTCATAAGATTATCTTTAGGAATTAATTAGGTGAATGTGTTTACATATCATCACTTTAGTTCTTTCCTAACATGCTAAATGTGTATGTCATATGAATTTCATGCATTCATTCTTTTCAAAATCAAATTAAAATGAAATATTTTCTTTATGTCAAATTGCATGTTTTGGCTAAAGTAAATATGAATGGCTATTATCACTATTAAATTCAAAACTATTTTCAAAATCTATAAATTATCCAAAATTGAAAGTGTGTTACTTATATTATTTATAAGCTTGCATGTATAAAAAATGTGTTTTATGTTTTTTCCTTTTCTTTTCTTAATATTTGAATAGATTTGCAAAGTGTATAGTTCATTTTAAAAAAACATAACACTTGCTAAATTTATTCTATTCTTCCATGTTATGACTTAAGAAGGATCTACACTTACACATATAATTGCATAAACAAAATCAAACAAATACAAACTTTTGCATCTTTCTTTTTTCATTTCTTTTTATGCTTGTATTTAAGGAAAGTGGTATTAGTTAGACAACCCAGGTTGCGAGGCTTTAAGTAGCCTAAGTAGGTCTACCTTACACCCTAGTTAACAATGCGTGTACTCACTTATGCCTTTCATACATATATGTGTGCATGTGAAAAAAATGGATAAAAACTCTTTTCTACTTAATGAAAATCATGCATCATAAAATTTTCTTAAGTAACTCATTTAGCATTCATCATAAAGTGTACTAAACATTCTCATTTGTATGTATAGATATGCTTAGGATTCATCCATATACATTATACATGTTGGGAAAGAAATGAAGTGATGTGTTTTGTGAATTTAGTTCACTTTACTTAATCTTAAAATGCCTTTTTTTGAATAGGTTTGTTTAGGAAAATATAAACTTAGGATTAATTAAAACACATAATAAAACATTCACTAAAATAAACATGAATCCACTTTAGAAATTACTTAAGGAAGGAAGAAAGAAGTTCTCTTCTCTTTTCCCTCTCTTTAAAACAATTTAATTGTAGGGTTCATTTAAACCAAAACAAAATAAAATCAACCCAAATCAACTAAACACTTAAATGAAACCATCTAATCTTCAAAAAATCAAACTTAAAGCCATAGCTAAGCATACCACACAAACCTTCTAAAGCACACACATTAGGCTAAGTCACCACTTCTAGCTTTAGGTTAGGTGGTGCATGGCGATGTTTTTTTTTTATTTTATGATATTTTATTTTAGTCAGATGTTGGGGTGAATGTGCATAGAATGAATGGTAGGATGATTTAGTCTAATCATTATTTTCTATCGAGGATTATGCTTAAGGGGCATTATAATAAAAATATAACTTCTTTTGTCGTGTAGATGCTTATACGCCTAAGCATAATCCAATAGGCTAGGTGGACTTAGTCACCCATGTGTGGGATGCTAAGTCCAATATACATGATTTGTATGGTTTGTTTAGCTAATCTCTATTTTGTAGGTGTTAGTTAGATTTACTTTTCCTTTTCATGTAATTTTTTTTGCAATTAGGATTTTGGAATGATTGTTATGGGGGATTAGGATGAGCATTGGTCATAAGATTTCATCTTATGCACCATGTGAAGCCTTTGGAGCAACACCCAACCATCAAAGAAGGAACCAAAGAAGAAAAAAAGAAGAAGAAGAAAGAAATGAAGAGAAGACCCCCCTAACATGAATTCCTTGCTTAATTGTATTCATTTGTAATCGGGTTGTATAAGGGTAGCTTCACTACCCAATTTATTTTGGTTTTAGTGGTGCGACCATAAATGGCCTCTTATTCTTTTGTTAGCTTTATAAATTGATTGATGATTTGCTTGTGCATTAAGATGACATATTTTCTAGTTTCTTTCTTGATGTATGGCTAGATGTGATTAGGCTCTTAGGAAAAATAAATCTTCTACCAAATTTAATTCAAAATTAAAATAAAAACTCATAACCTCACTAAAGCTTTAAAATCAAGATAAAAGAATTAGCAACCTTATGGATGAGTATTTCTTTTATAACATCATATAAAATATTATTTCACTCTTGATTGGAGGGCTTCCACCTTTGCCCGACCTTTTGAGCCATGGTGGAAACACACCTCCTCCTTCTCATTTTGGCCAATAATCTTACTTCTCATGCATTAGGAATATGAATCCTATAAGCCTGAGTCAAATGATTGTCCAAAAATAAAAATAACATATAATATGATTTGCATTAGATTTAGATCATTTCAAGCATGCCCTTACATGATCTAGTCTTTTTAGTGAGTGCGTTTAAGGACTTAGTCTCTTTCTAAATAAATAACAAATATCTTACATAAATATGACTTTACATGAATTTAAAATTAGGAGTTGGTTAGTTGCCACCCCTAGGTTGTAAGTCCAAGCTATGGTGGTTTGTCCTCTCTTGTGGAGGGCAAACCAAATACCATTTTCCTTAGATTTGGGTCATGCTTTGGCCCTCACCAAAGCTCCCTAGATTTAGGTTGAGGTTGCTTCTCCTCTATGGGCCATAAGCATAAATCCTCACCTCTTAGGCATTTCCATAATCTTGTATTATGAAATTATGAGCTATAAACTTCTAATAAAAATTCAACTCAAATGAATAATTCAATTTCAAAAATGTAAAGCCCAAATAGGATAGTTTGAGATGCTCTAGGTTTCTAGCATGAGCATCTCCCTTATCTTTCTTTGGCTTGATAATAACTCCCTCTTTTCAATCCCATTTGATCTTCTAAAATAAACTAATCGATTGATAGTCTACCTATTGAAATCTTTGGAGACAATGATCATTTACCTTATCGAGTATTCTAAGGAATCTCATTCCTTAGGATGTAATTAACTATGGGGGCTTGCCCAGAAACAGAACCCTTTAAAATAAACCTACTTTACTTTTTCCATGTAAAGTAGGGGAAGAATCTTTGGTACACATGCAGACCCATTGTCCTTAAGAGTCCTTGTTGAGGTGATTAGGTCCATTGTAGGGTGGTGACTTCTATCTTTTGAGATAGTACACCTCTCCTCAATGTCATACCAGATCACCCTCAATAAGAAATATCTGGATCTACGTGGTGTCAAATGCATAAAAGAAGAGATTTGTATTTTCTTCATTTTATCCTCTCTAGAGTGAAGATGGAAGTATATTTTATTCTTTAAATTCATTATAAAATTTCACCACATTTTTGGCAACTCGGGGAGGTTCCTCTCCATCTTTGGTAAATGATCATTGTCTCTAAGTATCAATGGGTTTGTACTTTGGTATGAATCCAAGACTATCTTTCATTTTAGCACTTAGCTTATTTCATCCTTAAGTTAAAGCTAACATCTTTAGGTTTTAGGACCTCACCCCTGTTGGTCTTAAAACCCTATTAGTTCTCCAATGGGTAAAAATAAAAAATAAAAAGAAAATATTTAAAGACTTCCTCATTATCATTTCTATGGTAAGGAAAGGTTCATTCTAAAATAATAAATACAAAATAAATCCTTCATAAAACTCTTGCTTTTCAAAAAGCACTCTTTCAAAATGCACATAATAAAATATTTTGCACAAAAATTTTTCCTAAATCACCTTCATCTAACAATCTTCATGATTGTTATATGTAGGATCATCTTTAAAAAATTTAAATTCCAACAATTACATTTTCTAAAAATACAAATGAGTTTCTTCACTCAATTCATTTTTTTGGTGAAGACCTCATTTTCAAAATAAAATTTCAACAATCATATTTTCAAAAGCATAAAATTTGAAGATGTGCCTTTCCATTCAATACATCCAAATGTGTTGAATGGATATTACTCTTCAAACAAAATCATAACTTTGAAAATTCCACATAACACATTCCACATGTGTTAGGTTGGGTTTTCATATTTTCAAAAGCACATATGAAACCTCTCCATTCAATATACCCACACTTATTGGTGGGTCTTTTCAAACAAAATCAAAATAAATTTTTAAAAGCACATATGAATATCTCCATTCAATATACCCAAATTTATTGAATGAAAATTTCATTTTCAAATAAAATAACATTATTTAGAAATGCCACTTAACATATTTCATATATGATTAGGTTGGGATTTCCTCTTTCAAAAAGCAATAATTGCACACAAAATATACACCTTTTAAATGAAACATAATTGATTTCCATCTTACATACCAAATTTGTTAAATGAAATCTCCTTTCAAAAATCAACAAAATTTTCAAAATACATTTGAAACTTTTTTCTAGCATATCCCATTTGCTAAAATGAAGTCTCTCTTTTCAAAAATAATTTGAAACACACTTTTGGAATTTTATTTAGCATACTCAAATTTGCTAAATGAAATATCCATTCCACAAAATTTTCAAAACATATTTGGAACTTCAGCATACCCCATTTGCTAAAATAAGTCTCCCCTTTTCAAAATCAAAACAAAATTTGAAACACCTTTTGGAATTTATTTAGCATACTCAAATTTGCTAAGTGAAATTTCCATCTCACAAAATTTTCAAGAAACACTTTTAGAACTTCATTCTTTAGCATACCATATTTGCTAAAGTGAAGTCTCCATTTTCAAATTAAAATCAAAACACAACAATTTTGAACACATTTTGGAATTCATTTAGCATACTCAAATTTGCTAAGTGAAATTTCTATTTCACAAAATTAAATGAAACTTCATTTTAGCATACCATATTTGCTAAAGTAAAGTCTCCACTTTCAAAAAAAATCAAATCAAAATCAAAAGAAACACATTAGGATTCCCTTAGCATACTTAAATTTGCTAAGGATCCTACTTTTCAAAAATAAATCAAAATCAAAAGAAACACATTAGGATTCTCTTAGCATACTTAAATTTGCGAAGAATCCTATTTTCAAAATTTCAAAAAAATAAAAAAACACACTTGGATTTTTTTTCATATCATACCCAAATTTGCTAAATGGGAAATTCCATTTCTCTTTTCAAAATCATAAAATGACTCACAAAACAAAGCCAAGAAAGATACATGAAGAAAAAAGAAATAATTATTTTCAAACACCTCACATAGCATACCCAAATTTGCTAAGGGAGTGAATTCCAAAATATCAAATCAAAAACAAAACAAATTGACCCTTACTTTAACATACTCAAATTTGTTAAAGAAAAGGGTCCTCAAATCAAAATAATTTCAAACATGAACCTATGGAAGCATCTTTCTAAAATATTTGAACCCATTTTCAACATACCCAAATTTGTTGAAATTGGATTCATATTCAAAAATTCTCTTTCCAATCAAATCTTTAAATCTTCTAAATCCATTTGAACCCCACTTAACACTTCCAAGATGTTGGATGGGTTCAAATTTTAAATTCAAATTTAAATCAACAAAATAAATGATCCAAGTTTGTTTCAAACATTGATGATTCTGATCTGATTCTGACTTAGTTGTTTTCAATTTTTAGTTGACTATAATGGCGCTTCACAAGTATGTGTTTACTTTCCCATGGCATGGACTTTGGCAGATGCCAATCCCCAGATGATTACCCATCTCATCCATTTTTTGGTAGAGGTTTGAGGTGAGGATTACACGAGGGCACTCCCCTCACAATTGTTAGTGGGCTGCGGTGGTGGGCAAGGTCATTCAAATTGATTTTCCATTGACTCTCTCCTCAGAGGAGCGGTGATAGTTTCTAGTGACTGTGCGGGCAACATGATAGCGCCGGTGCCTGTCATTTCCCATGCGGGTAAGGCTAGCACTCATTAGCACCCTCAAGGTAAGGCTCCTCTGATCCAGATTGCCTCCCAATTTTGAGGTTGGGTCTAGTTCTTACTCCACTCACCGGGACTCAGGAGGAACAAAATTGCATGATTAAGCGTACCATACCGCATGAGGAGATGGAGGCACTACCGATGGTGTGGAGAGTTGCACTTATTTCCTGGTTACATGAACCCATTTCATCCTCTCTCTGGTGCAGGATGCTAGGAGGATCCCACTTCACCTCCACCGGTTGATTTAGCATGTTAGAGTAGGAGGTCGTATCGGCCTCATTTAATTCTACGGTTGGGGCTTCTGAAGTTAGGGGCTCAATTTGACTTGAGATTTTATCCCCATGGTGGGGAAACATCTATGGCGAGGAGAGGAGAGGCCCACACTATTCAAATCACTAGAAAGAGGTTTGGTTGGATCGACCTCTGCACTCATTAATTTTTGATGCTACCCGTCGATCACACAAAATATTACTTTGGGAAGAGGGTCCTATTAGAGAGTTGATGGTGTCTCCACCACACCACTCACCCCACCCCCATTCACCCGTTCCCATCTCCTCTTCAAGCCATGAAATTCCAGGAGAAAGGACCGTTGGTGATCCATTTATAGCCAAAGGATCCCATTCCATCAACACCACCTACTGTGGTGAGGCCAAGCTCTCCTGCTCGACCTTCTATCCCAATTATGGTGTGGAAGGAATGGCGACCCCGAAGCATAGTGGTCATCCCTTCACCAACACCACAGTTGGCGGGATAGAGATGGTAGTTGCAGGAGAGGAGATGATAGCCTTGCACCCTGATAATAGAGCCTCTAGAGTGTCACCCATTTGAGTTAGTGATAGAGTGCATTCTTCTGAGTATCTCACGAGATTGATTCTCCAATAGTAGGGGAGGTTCGGTGCTTCATTATTCATGATGTGGATCCCATCATGCAAAAGCATTGTGCTAGTTGATCTTTAGATGACATAGTAGCATTATTTCATGGAAAAGTGATCTAGGATATATCGATGAGGAGAAGATCAGCTTTGATCCCAATGAAGATGATTTGTTGGGAGTTCTGTTGGGGTTTGCATGATAGATACTAGGGGATCCCTCCTCAGAGAGCAGCAAGATATGGAAGGTGACGAGGTTGAGCAGGAAGACACAGCCCAATCAGCCTAACACCTCTGATATCAATTAAAAGATGAAATAAATAGATAGGATGGCAGGCGAGGACTTGTTAGCGTAGTCTCGGTACTTGAAAAAACTAGTTCATCCTACTAGTGACGGGTTGGTGATGTCTTCTTAGACTTTACCTCCATTGAGCAAGGTAGCACCAGCATGTATAGGAAGGTAGTGGAAAGTACCTCCATATAGAAAATCAAGTCATGGTTGAGCGTGAAGGAAGCATTGGCTCAAGCAGGAGGATCATCGGTTCCAAAGGGTAGACCCTACAGGAATTTGATGCAATCAATATCTCCCAAGGGTTTGTGCCACCTTCCTTCAAGAGTTTTGATGGTGAAAACCGAGG
Organism: Cymbidium sinense; assembly: GCA_021442155.1. Lineage (NCBI taxonomy): Eukaryota > Viridiplantae > Streptophyta > Magnoliopsida > Asparagales > Orchidaceae > Cymbidium > Cymbidium sinense. Next base: position 18,707,083 of record CM038218.1, on the reverse strand, counting down.
CATATTACACTTAGCTAGTTGTTGCAACGTGGTGGCAGACTTTGCTATTGCCTCTTCATTGTAGCCTAGTAGGATAGCTTTGATTGGTATGTTGAACTTCCCAATAGTTGATAAGACATTTCTTGAGTTGGAGCAACTCTTTATCAAGAGGTTTCTGGAGCTCAACAAGGGTTACTTTGGCGATCTCGTAGCACCAGGTGAGTCCATGTTGACATTCTCGGATATAACACGAGTATGAAATGAGCCAAGTACATGCCATTAAGATTCTTCTAAAGAATATCCATGGTCCGGTCACCTTCATGCTTAAGGGCTTCACCATCAAAACCTTTGAGAAGTTAATCAACAAGGTGGCTAGTCTACAAGGAGAGGCAAAATAGTTTCCTTTTCAAGACCAATTACCAACAAAACAGAAGGTCTATGAGAAAGTGGCGTGATAGCGAAGATAGAGGAAAACTGGCAGAGATTTAGAGACCATAATCTCGGCCTTCCTTCCACCTCCTCTACCAGGACCCTACCGGCCCACATAGCCTCCATGGCCTACACTTGCCTCCTCATCATATCATCACTACACACATACTTGTCGGTAGTATGGTCCACCTACTCTTTTGGATAAACTTAATAAACCTTATTCATTTAAGAGGTAATCAGAAGATCTTTAAGAAGAGACTAATTTTTTCAGCCAACTAGGATGGAGGAAGTGGGCAAAAGCCATGATCTAACTTTTGCCCTACCACCATGTATAGGTCATGTTTTGGAGGATTGCTTCATTTGGGGCTTGAACATAGCTTCAAGGCGGTGTTGTAGTTATCTGAAGGAATACCTTGTGGAACAACCATCCAGTTCCATTAGGTAATCCTTGGGGATACTTGTGATCCTTCCAAAACAAGAAGGTTGGGATATCTCTTTATCCAAAACCTCTAAAACGATTGTTCAGAAGATCAAGAAAATTTCCTTGCATGTGCCTGAGTTCAAACCTCCAACATCAAGGAAGTTTTGCAAGTTCCCAGAGCCAACTCAAGGAAAGGGGAGCTCATGTAGCGGCATGTAGCCATGCTAGCCAGGATGGTAATAACCTGAGTCAGCCTCAGTCTACCATTGTATACCACTCACTTCTACTAGCTAGTTCTTCTTCTTCTAGTAGACATCTTGTATCGACGGATGAAGGAATCAAATCCCTCACCCTCTTACTTTACTTTATTTCTACTTTGTACCTCCTATCAAATCCAAGAAATTAAAGAATAAAGCTAGCTTGAATTACATGTGTCACCGATGGGTTGTCTATTCTTTAATGATAAAATAACTATAATAATTTTTGATCTTCCTTCTTTGATTTAGTTGGACTTTCCTACTCAGAATGCTATGAGTTCACCTCTTGAGATAGACTTGGAATCATCAATTGAGGGTCCCATAGGAGAAGTTGTAGGTGAGCACATGTGCGGTAGAACCTTCCATTACCCACAAGAGATCAGAAGTCAACCTCTGTAGTGGCAATGTTCTACCTCCTAGGCAGCACCTCAAGATAAGGAAAAAGTCATTGGTAGGATCAAGCCCCTCCATGGGATGCTCCACGATATGCTTGTGGAGGATTCAAAAGGTCTACAATGTCTCTCTCATCTAAGAAAGTTGTCATCTAAGCTAAGCATATATGCCTTGTCTTATCCAAAGAGATGAGAGAATCATTAATCTCTCCTTGATCACGAGATATGCTTAGCTCTAACCATTATTGGTGAGGAGGCACATTACAAGAAGCCAGGATTCATAGGTGACCTTCTTGGGGACTTGGCACAACCATCCCTCTACATCACAGTTGACATGGATTGACTTGCGAGTTCTCATCAATTGATCATTCATTGAGTCTAAAGACCCTTGCCTATTTTTGATCGACATCTCCACTCAGGAGATCGGATGATGTTGAGAGGATTCAATGAACAAGGTGAGTGGCTTTGGGTTCCAGTGTTACCTTTGGAGATAGGTGAGGAAGGCTGAAAAAGTTTTACATCATTGATTTGAATACTTTCACTTTGCTTTGTTTAGGCCTTGAATACATCAAAAAAAGATAATTCCATCCTCCCTCCATCAGTGCATCAAGTTCAGAAAGGATGGGATTGAATATCATGTCAATGGAGATGAAAAGCCATTTTTAGTTAAGAGGTTGAGATTTATGAGGATGCGACCTACTATCTTCCTCAACACACCCTTTCTCATGAACTTGTACAAAACTCAAATTCAAAAGAAAAAAGAAAATAAAAAAAAAAGAAAAGAAAAGAAAATGAAAATCCAAGTGAACAAGAAGAGGTGAAGAAGAAATAGATGCATATCACATTCCACCCAGTTCATTCCATCATATGGACATGTGGGATGACTCAACCTCCACCGAGTAGAGAGGAGGTAGAGAGGCGTTCAGAGGTGGAAGACCCTGGTTGCCATCGACAATGAGGTTATGTTCCAATTCATAGAGTACCTACTATTCACATAGACTTGGAATCCGGCTGGAGGATGAGTCTAATGTGATTAGTATACTACCAACCCCTCAGGGTTCCATTGGAGGTGACTTTTGATCAGGCAATAGACCAGGCCTCAAAGCAAAGTATTTGAATCAGTTTATGTGAGACTATTAGGCTGATTAGCTCTAACCACTCTTCATCTCAAAAGTTGAAGGTTTAGTAGTTAAGGAAGCCCCTAAGTCTTCCAGTGATATGAAGAAGAGATTCTTTTTGGGATCATCATCCTCAAGTCTGAAGTTGATGTAGAACTTGAGGAGGATACATTTAAAGAATTAATGGAATTACCATTTGACTTTTACTCACCTTGTGTTCATAATCTTATACAGAAAGGTTTGGTTCCTCACATGGTCAGGCATAGGTCGAGTATTTTTAAAAAAAGCTATGGAACAAAGAGGAAGCACAATCAAGAAGCGGGACTAGGATTATGGGTGGGTCCGATCGATGATGACGATTACTGCCTAGTTGTTACCAATCATTTGGAGTCTGATAGGTTCTTTTCACACAACACCAACTCTTATGAGAATGTGTGTTTAGAAAAACCTCAGATGATCAGATGATCTCCAAATCAAGGATGCACCAGAATTTGAAGAGAAGATCCATTCAATTGACAAGCTTAAAAATCAACCTCGATGAAGAAAATCCCATGATGGTTGTTCTGAATGAAGAAGAAACCAATGACTTAGTTAGGCTATTGGTGAGTTTAAGGACTTTTGCATGGAGTTATGAAGAGATGCCGATTATCTCACATGTAGTCCACAAGCTAGATAGATCCTAGCTAACCCTATCAAGCAAGCTCCTAGACACATGCGATTTGAAATCAAATAATAGGTCATTTTAAAATTCAAGCGATGTTTCATCGGGGAAGAAAATATCCTACGGTTGCTAGTCATCAATTGAAGAAGAATGGCCAAATTTGCATATGTCAATTTAGGGACTTAAATAAGGCATGTCCTAAGGATGAGTTTCTCTTCCTATACGAGAATTAATGGTGGACATCACCTCATCTCATGCAATTTTTCTCTTTCATGGATGGGTCATCGCTACAAATCAAGATGTCTCGAAGATGAAAAAACAACTTTTCGAACCCGATCAATCTTATTATAGGGTCATGCCTTTTTAAAAAAATGGTTTACATACCAATAGGCCATGATTGATCTTCAACGAACTCATCCATCATCGGTTGAGTATGTTGATGATGATCTAGTCAAAATAGAGAAAAGGAAGACCATCTCTTTGACTTGAGTAGTTTTGAATGGTTAAGTATAACCTCAAAATGAATCCCCTAAAGTGTGCATTTGGAGTAGCTTCAAGGAAATTCCTTGGGTTTGTTGTCAAACACCGAGGAATAGAAATAGATCCAGAAAAGATTAAAGCTATCTTAGAAAGGCCACCTCCTAAGAGTTTAACTCAACTCAGATCCTTCCAAGGAAGGCTATCATATCTAATATGCTTTATTTCCAACCTATTGAGGAGATGCAAACCATTCTCAACACTTGTCAAAAAGGATGCCAAGTTTAAGTGGGATGACAAGTGCAAGCATGCATTTGAAGACATCAAGCAGTATTTGGTGAAGCTGCCAATTCTAGCAGCCCCTATCCCGGGCAAGCCACTCATTCTCTACACTGTTGCATTGGACGACTCTCTCGGTGCTCTGTTGGCCCAAGCCAATGATGAAGGAAAGGAGAATACTCTCTACTACCTCATCAATCATCTTGTTCTTGCTGAAGCAAACTATCCACCTATTGAGAAACATTGCCTAGCTTTGATCTTTGCCTCTCAAAACTTATGACACTATGCTTTCTCATGAACTTGATCTCCCAATCACTATAGTATCTCATGACACCAATGCTATCGGATGTTTGGCATGATGGTCCATGATTCTCTTTAGTTTGATATCACATTTACCCTCGTGCGGTAAAAGGATAAGCACGATTTCTTAGCGACACACCCACTTCTGATTCTCAGTGATGATCTCCCGATGAACAAATCATGAACAGGGAGGTTGACAATGATGGGAGATGTATTTTGATGGTGCAACTTCTTTTCATAAGAAGCACCATGATACTCTTCTGGAAAGGCGGTAGGAATAGTTCTCTTAACTCAGCCGTGATGTGATGAGATTCTCATACTATCTTTCCAACCACCAACAATGAAGCGAGTATGAGGCTTTGATTTTTTGGTCTAGAGTTAGCCATAACGGTGTCAGAGCATCAACATCTTTGGGGATTCTTGGTTGGTCATCAATCAGTTATTGGGTCTACAAGGTTCTCAAACCCAAACTTCATCATTACCATGAGTATACCATGAAGTTGTTGGCCAAGATTCTCAAAGTCACCATCTACAAGGTTCCTCGAGCAGAGAATGCCATAGTAGATGCTTTGGCCAAACTTGCCAAAGAATTGGCATGTACGGAAGATGAGTCCATTTCAATAAGGGTCCAAAATAAACAAGTTCTATCCCTTATTGATGTTGAACTCATCGAGAGACTTTCTCTTGAAGGGGAGGTTGTCATTGCCAAAATGGATAAGGAGTTGAATTGGAGGCAACCATTCATAGACTATTTGAACCGACTACCTCAAGAAAAGTCACAAGCCCATCGGGTGAAATAGAGAGCTCTCTCTATGCTCTGATGGCACCTTGTACTGACGGTCCTTTGACCAAATGTGGTTACATTATTTAGATAAACATGAAGCCCATGGCATTGTGGGGTACATTCATCTCTATCGGAGCATCAATCGGTCCAAAAGATGAAGGTGAAGATCAAGAGGCCTAGGATACTATTGATTTTCCATGATTACGGACTACATGGTGCAACTGGAATGTCATCAGTATGGGACATTTCTTGGGGGGTTGTGGGTGACTACTTTTCCAAGTGGCGGAGGCAATCCCACTCAAAGAGGTCCACATGTGCATTTTAGAACCATATATATAGGTTGGGGTTTCTTGATGAATTATATAATAATAGCATTCAAAATCACAAGATCAACGACTTCTGAAGACATGGTATAGATTGGAGATACTCCACCATACTACCAAGCAAATGGCTTAGTAAGCATTCAAAAACTCTCATCAAATACTAAAGAAGACTCTTGATGACAACAATAATGGAATGGCGGTTGGTTGAAGCCTTGCTACCGCACCACATACCAAACTCTCATTTTCCATTTTAGTGTATGGGTGAAGTCTTCTACCTTTAGAAGTTCAACTCATCACTAAGGATAGCATTGGGTAGTCAGATCACTACATAGCATAATGCAAAATTATGGTTAGAAGAGCTCGAAGGTTTGGAGGAGAGTCTCCTATGGGTGTGCTAGAATCTCAAGTTATACAAGGCCAAAATGATTCAAGCTCACAACAAGCTGATCCACCCTAGGTCTTTCAAAGTAGGAGAACTTATGTTAGTCATAAGGAGACCAATTGTTGCCCTTGAAAGATGGGAGGCAAGTTTGAACCCACTTGGGAAGGCCCACATGTCATAGAAGGCTACCAAGGAGGATCTTATATTGTAAAGGGGAACAGATGCTTCCAATTAATGGGCTCTATTTGAAGAAATATTACCCATAAAAATCATGTTTGAAAATAATTCTATCAATCAACAAAAATTTGATTCCATTTCATCAAAATCTTCTCTTCTTTCGAAGTGTTGTTTACTTATCTTGTAAATCTGCCATGACATATTTTGGGTAGGTGTAAGAGTCCCCCAATAACATCCTATTCCTCTTTCACAACACAAACACAATCTCCGACACATTAGAATAGGTGTAGAGAACCCAAGAGGCATCTTTAGCACTAAGTTAGGTGTGAGAGAACCCAAGTGGCATCCTTTCTTAGTGGAATCCGGCGCCATCCATGGCACCACTTCATCAAAATCTCCAAGCGTGTTTAAGGTATGTGTAAGAGTCTATTCCTCACCACACAAAATAAACACATATCTTTTATCTCAAGCTATTTTGATGTGGGAGCAAGCCCATGGCACTCACTCATTAGCCTCTAGGTCGGGTCTACATGCTACCTCAGCTAGTTCACCCAGTGGTCACTTGTTTGGAAGATGTGAGTCATTTTCTTCTTGACTTGCAAACCAACAGCCTTTGTTAGTTTGGTAGACTTCACTTGACCACTAAGCTACCTCATATTGACTTTGTTTAAGAAGATGTGAGTCCCAGCTTTCTTCTTGAACTATCATCATGCCACTAGGTTGAGTATATTTGAGGGTTTAGGATAAGTCCCAGGCTCCTTTCCTCTTGACTATGTTGAGTGATATAAGTCCTGGCATTCACTTCGGTTGTCACCTAGGTGATGACTTGTCGAGAAGATAAACTATCCTAGTGATCAATTTTGTTATAGGAGGATATGAGTTCCCAAGCTTTCTTCTTATGCTGATTGTTTCAAACTTATGGGCACCTTAGGTTGTTGATGTTCTATGTTGTGTGACTCGGTGGATACACCACTCTTGGATGTGAGTCCCACTTTCTCCTTAAGTTGGCCACGAATACCTATTTGATATATGTAGCCATGTCATCTTCTCCGGGGTTTTGGATTAAGCCCCATCCCTGGGCACTCTATTTGGATCATCCTTTGACCCCATTTAGACATTACCGGTTACTCTTGGATTGGACATTCCCCTTTCTAGTAGCCACCCTATGGTTGGAGAATTTGTTGGATCTGCCTCCCCGTTTAGTAAATCAGATAGGTCTAGGTTAATATAAGCTCCTTCTCAGTTTGATCCCTCACAAACTAACAGGGTCCATGTTAAAACAAACTAAACAAAACAAATGAATTAATTCACTTATGGATTAGGAATTGAAGCCCCCAAAGAGCCCCCTTTTTCCAAGCATGCATTCTATCTTTAGGGTAGTGTCAACAGAACTCCTATAGGAATTGCACTACACAGTTGAGATAAATCCCGTTACTCTCGTAGTCTCTTAGGTCGGGTTCAATCTATTTTGTCTGGCAGTTACCCATCATGCCACTTTGAAGATGTAAGACTATGATGCATTCTTTCTAGCATGATCACAATGATGGGCTAGGTGGTTCAATTTGTTGCCCAAAGCGATCACCCAGTGGTCTTTGTAGTGGAAGATGTGAGTCCACGAGCTTTCTTCCCTTCAATTGATCATTACAAGCGAAAGGCACTCCTTTGGTGGATAGTTCTCCCATTGGGAAGCTACTCCTTTGGTTGATAAATCGAGATAGGTCTAGGCGATATAAACTCCTTTCATGTGATCCATCAACCAATGAATCCATCAAAATAGAACTAAAATGAAATTAAATTTTGACTATCTTTGAGTTGATTTAAGTCCCCTGGCATTCACTCAATAGTCGACTAGCGGGTTGATATTTGCCTTACCAAGATCACCCTAATGGTTCCTTATTTTAGAAGATGTAAGTCCCATGCTTTCTTCTTAAGATACTGAAAGGCGTCCCCTTGGTTGGATAGTCCTACCTTGTGGTTGGTAGACTACTCCCTTTGGATTGGTAAATCTGAGTTAGGTCTAGGCCTCCGTGGCTCCTACTCAGTATGATCCATCGCAAACCAACAGGGTCCATCTTAAAAATCCAAATTTAAAAATCTAAAACAAACAAAATAAAATTAAAATATTCAATCAATCTAAATTCAATCTTTTGCTTCTCCTCGGAGAGATGCAAATCTTTCTAGTTCCCTAGCAGATCCAGAATTCTAATCCCTCAATGGATTTCACAACCTTTCGTTAACCTTGATTATCTTTGAGTTGATTTGCCCCATCAATATTATCTCATGATATGTTGCCTTTCATGGTTCTTAGAGATGTAATGCTTTCTTCTTAAGACTTGACCATTTCTAGGCATCCTTGGTTGGATAGTCCTACCTTGTGGTTGGTAGACTACTCACTTTGGATTGGTAAATAGAGTTAGGTTGCCTCCTGGCTCTTACCATGATCCATCATAAGGGTCCATCTTAAAAATTCAAATTTAAAAATCTAAAATAAATAAAATAAAATGAAAATAATCAATCAATCTAAATTCAATATTTTGCTTCTCCTCAGAGAGATGCAAATCTTTCTAGTTCATTAATCCCTCAATCACAACCTCTCACTTTGATGACTTGAACAGAGTTCACTTGTATATCCCCATGAGTTAAAATAAACATTAAACAACAACAAATTGAAACAAATTCAGCCCTCTACCACTTAAATAATCAAATCAATTTCTCCCTTACGAGACTCAAATCAAATCAAACCTCTCATCCCCTTGTGGATGATTTGAACATCTTCCCTGGAAGGTTCACATACTCATCCCTAGTATTCTCCTTCTCTTATGTCCTTGACATAAGTAGAGCCACATTGCTTGTTGGATTCCTTCCACACCTTGGGTTTAGTAGATATCTATTGCAATCAGATTTATTGGTCATTTTGGTCACCAATATATGGGTGTTCCTTGTCTCACACACCTATTGCCCTTTGTTGACTACATTTTTAGGATGAGCTCTCAACCCCTCATCTTAGACATAGGACTCTTCATTAGATCCTTGGTCTTAAGACACATCTAGTGATTAGGTGGACACTGACCTAACCAGAGACTTAGAAAAGCCATAGGAATATGCCTTGAGGTGTTAGGAAAATTTGCCTACCCTACAACTTGAACCACATTTCTTACTTCCTTCCTTCAAGTCAAACTCCAAATCAAATCAACATCAAACTTAAATCAATTCCAGCTTAATTGATTTTCTCCCAAACTTAAATCAATGCCACTTGATTGAAATCCAAAATTCAAATCCAAATTCACAAATATTTCCTAAGTTCTTATTCCCCTCTTAAGGACTTAGGCTAAATCATCTTCAAATCAATTCAAATTCATGAATTTTTTTCATAACTCATTTATATTCTCATTTATATTCATATATATAAATGAAATATAAATTAAAATCGATCAAATCAAATTCCAAGTTGAAATTCCAAATCAAATCTTACCTAAGTCCTTTGATTTCCCTTCATGGGCATAGCCTAAATCAAATCCAAATCAATTCAAACTCATGAAATTTTCTCATAACTCATTTATATTCTCATTTATATTCACATATATAAACGAAATATAAATTCAAATCAATCAAATCAAATTTCAAGTTGAAATTCCAAATTTCAAATCTTGCCTAAGTCCTTTGATTTCCCTTAATGGACTTAGCCTAAATCAAATCTAAATCAATTCAAGTTCATGAATTTTTTTCATAACTCATTTATATTCTCATTTATATTCACATATATAAATGAAATATAAATTCAAATTAATCAAACTAAATTTAAAATTTAATTCCAAGTTCAAAACCATTCCCCACTCCCTTCCTTCAAGTCAAACTCCAAATCAAATCAGCATCAAACCTAAATCAATTTCAGCTTAATTTATTTTTCCCAAACTCAAATCAATGCCACATGATTGAAACCTATGATTAAAACTTATGATTGAATCCCATGATTGAAATTCCAAATCATCATAAGTCCAATTCCTTCTTCTTAGCCTAAATCATGTTCAAATCAATTCAAACTCATGAAACTTTCTTATAATTCATTTATATTCTCATTTGTAAATATAAATGAAATATAAATCATCAAACTAAATCAAAATTCAAATCCAAATTCCAAATCTTTCAGTCCTTATTCCCTTTTGACTTACAAAATCATCTTCAAATCAATTCAAACTCTTGAAATTTCTCACTCATTTATATTCTCATTTTATATTCATATATAAATAAATATAAATTTAAATTAATCAAATCAAATTCCAAGTTGAATTTCCAAATTAAATCATGCCAGTCTTTGACTTCATGGACTTAGCCAAATCAAATCTAAATCAATTCAAATTCATGAAATTTTCCATAACTCATTTATATTCTCATTTTATAACATATATAAATGAAATATAAATTCAAATCAATCAAACTAAATCTAAAATTCAATTCCAAGTTTAAAATCTTTCCAAGTCACTTTGACCTCTTGACAGCCAAGATCATGTTCAAATCACTTCAAACTCATGAAATTTTCTCATAACCCATTTATATTCACATTCATATTCATATATATAAGTGAAATATAAATTCAAACAACTAAAACTAATTCCAAAAATCAAATCCAAAATTCAATCAAATCCAACCTAAAATTTCAAGTTAAATTATTGAACTTGACAAATCAATTTAAAATCAAACCCTTGATATTTTTTTTCATGATTCAATCAATCCTTCAATCATAAATCAAATATAAACATAAACTTCAATCACCAAATCAAAACTCAATTCAAAATCAAAAATCATTTCATGTTTCGAACTTGAACTTGTCAAATGAATCAAAACCATTTGACTTCAAACTACTTGCAAATGGATTTATATTTCAATCATAAGTCATATAATTTCAATCAAACTCAAATCAAGCTTTAACCAAGCCATTTTGACCACTTGACTCACTTGACCCAAAAGTGACCTAAAAGTACCATGAGCCAAATTCTAATCCTAACCAAATTAGATTGAACTAAGCCCATCTATGCCTCTCATCATGATCAACAATTATCATGAGATGATCAATCACTCAAATTGGGTCAAACCAAGTCAAACCTGGGGTTGATAAAATCACCTTTGAAAAAACCCAGAAAATCATAGGCCAAATTGATTGAAACCAATGATCTAATTTCATTCATGATCAATGTTTAAACTGAGACCAACATTTGAGCTAACCAAATTGGCCCAAGTTGACCTTGACCTAAAAGTCAAAATGTCAAAACTTGATAAGACAAATTGATTGAAACTAATTGGTCAAGTTCATTTCAAAATGATTGTTGAACTTGACCAAAGCCCCAATTGGCCAACTAGAAACCTAGCCCAATTGACCATGAACTCAACTTGACCTAAAGGGTGCAAAATTCAAACTTAACCAAAATTGATTGGAAATAAAATCCCTTTCATTGATAACCAAACCTTCACCCATGAATCATGGGTCAAATTAAATTTTGACCCATTTGACCTAAATAATCAAATGAACCAAATTCAAACTAAAACCCCCAAAAAATTTCAAATGATCATATGAACTTGTCCCAACCCTTGGTTTGACCCAATTTGACCATTTGATCAACTTGACCCAAGTTGACCCATTTTGACCTAAATGGGTCAACATGAGCTAAATTCAAACCAACTCCAAATTCAATGAAACTTCAAACCTATTTTCTCATCATATCAAACATACCCAAACTAAATCAAGGTCAAATGACCATTTTACCCTAAGCCATAGGGTAATGTTGGCAAATCCATTTGGAATTTGAAAATCCTCTCATAACCACTTGCATTCTCTTAATGGATCAAGTGATTATAATGTGGTGCACCCAATCCAATGGGTTTGGGTCAGCCCAATAATCCAAACTTAAGATATGAAATCCTCCCTCAATTAGCATGGGAAGTTCACCATTCCACTCCCAAGAAAACCAAATTAGGACATCCTAAATGGTAACAAATATTCCTTATGGTCAATTGGATCAAAATGACAAAGTGTTCTGGTCGATTGCCAAGGGTGAGATATATTCCCCTAATTTTGAATTCAATATCATTCCTAATTGATTGAACTAAGGAAGTTAGCCATTTCCTTAGCCTCCCCAAGCTTCCTGGGTAAAATAATTCTCATTTCTCAATTTCAGATTGAAAATAGGGAGCTCCACCTAAAACAACTTTCTTACACTCAAAAAATGCAATTCTTTTTTGCAAGCTCCATCATGAGCTCAATCAAACTCAATCCAAATCTTTAAAGTTTCTAAGGAGGAGTCACCTTGATCAAGACAGCTCAAGGAAAAAGTTGGTCTCACAGAAAAACCACCCAATTCAAAATCAAATTCTAACAAAGCTTTGCCTTTAAATCTTCTGAATACAAATCACCTCAAGGTATGCCATTGATTAAGTTCAATGTATCTTTGGTCCTTTATGAAGTGGATTTCAATCTTATGTTGATCTAGCTATTAGATGTGCTTGTCCTCTTACTTAGATGGTGTGGGTTGATTTTTAATCAATAGCTCAATCAATCATGAAAGATGTTTCCATCTTACACATAGAATGTAGAATCTGCCATCCATCCATGCATTTTGGATCTAAGATTAAAAATAGCATGATTTATCTCATTTTGGATGGCTATTATCACTATTAAATTCAAAAATATTTTCAAAATCTATAAATCAAATATCCAAAACTAAAAGTGTGCTACTTATAGTTCATTTATATGCTTACATGTGATTATAAAAATGTGTCTTATGTTTGTTTCCTTTCTTTCCATTTAATATGGATTTGCATAAGATTTGTAAAGTGTATAGTTCTTTTAAAGGAACATAACACTTGCTTAAATTTATTCTTATCCTCTTCCATGTTATGACTTACGAAAGATCCTTACACTTACACATATAAATTTCATAACCAAGTCCAAACATAAGTACAAGCTTTTTGCATATTTCTTTTCCCTTCATTTCTTTTGTACACATGCTTGTATTTAAGGAAAGTGGTATATTAGTTTGACAACCAGTTCTAGCTAAGTAATAGAGGTTTTGTAACTTACACTAGTTAATGTGGTGTTGCACTCACTTATGTATTTCATACATATATGTGTGCATGTGAAAAAGTGGATAAGAAAACTTCTTTTCTACTTAATGAAAATCATGCATCATAAAACATTCAAATTTTCTTAAGTAACTCACTTAGCATTCATCATAAAGTGTGTCAAACATTCTCCATGTATAGATATGCTTAGGATGCATCCATGTGTTATACATGTTGAGAAAGAAATAAAGGGATGTGTGTTTTGTGAATTTAATTCATTTTACTTAATCTTAAAATGCCTTTCTTTTTGAATAGGTTTGTTTAAGGAAAATATAAACTTAGGATTAATTAGATCACATAATAAAACATTCACTAAACAAAACTAAACATGAATCCACTTTAGAAATTACTTAAGGTAGGGAAGAAAAGAGAAGTTCTCTTCTCTTTTCCCTCTCTTTAAAACTTAGTAATTAATTGTATTCATTTACTAAACAAAATACAAATAAAATTAACCCAAATCAACTAAACACTTAAATGAAACCCATCTAAGTTGAAAATCCAAACCTTAAAGCCATAGCTAATACAAAATTTTAAAGCACACACATTAGGCTAAGTCACCACTTCTAGCTTTAGGTTAGGGTGGTGCATGGTTGATGTTTTGCTTTTATTTTTGATATTTTGTTTAGTCGGATGTTAGGTGAATGTGTGTAGAATGAATGGGATGATTTAGTCTAATCATTATTTTATGTAGGATTGTGCTTAAGCTATAATAAAATATAAATACTTTTGTGCAGTGCTTATACCCTAAGCATAATCCAATAGGCGGTGGATTTTGTATGGTTTATTTAGCTAATCTTTATTTTTGCGTGCTAGTTAGATTTACTTTTCCTTGTCATGAAATTTTTGCAATTAGGATTTTGGAATGATTGTTATGGGGATTAGGATGAGCATTGGTCATAAGATTACATCTTATGTACCATATGAAGCATTTGGAGCAACCACCTTCCAACTATCCAAAAGAAGGAACCAAAGAAGAAAGAAGAAATGAAGAATGAAGAAATGAAGCTTGAAGATGCCCCATAACAATGAATTCCTTACTTAGTTGTACTTGATTCATTTGTAATCTGGTTTGTATAAAGGTAGCACTCAGCTACTCAATTTGTTTTTTGGGTTTGTACTATGGTGCCCGATCACCAATGGCCTCATATTCTTTTACGTTAGCTTTATAAGTTGATTGATGATTTGTTTAGCTTATACATTAAGATGGCATATTTTTTCTAGTTTCTTTCTTGCTTTATGTATGGCCTAGATGTGGATTAGGCTCTCAGAGAAAAATAAATCTTCTATCAAATTTAACAATTCAAAATTAAAATAAAGAACTCATAACCTCACTTAAAGCTTAGGCTAAAATCAAGATAAAATAATTAACAACCCCTTAGCTGGAAGAGTACTTCTTTTATAACACCGTGCATAAATGCATCTTACTTCACTCTTGATTGGAGGGCTTCCACCTTTGCCAGAGAAACTTGGCTTGACCTTTAAGAGCCATGGTGGAAACACACCTCCTCCCTTCTTACTGATTTTGGCTAATAATCTTTCTTCTCATGCATTAGGCATATGAATCCTATAAGCCTGAGTCAAATGATTGTCCAAAAATAAAAATAACATGTAATATGATTTGCATTAGATTTATATCATTTGAAGCATGCCCTTACATGATCTATTCTCTTTAGTGAGTGAGTTTAAGGACTTAGTCTCTCACTAAAATAAATAGCAGTCTAACTATCTTGCATAAAGTATATGACTTGCCTACATGAATTTAAAATTATAACAGGAGCTAGCTGTCAGCCAACCCTAGGCGGTTGTAAGTCCAAGCGATCGGGTGGTTTGTTCTCTCTTATGGAGGCAAACCAAATACCCATTTTTGCCTTAGATTTAGGTCATGCTTCTAGCCCTCTCCAAAGCTCCCTAGATTTAGGTTATGAGATTGCTTCTCCCTTCTATGGGCCATAAGCACAAATCCTCACCTCTTAGGCATTTTCATAACCTTATATTGGAGAATTATAAGCCCTAAACTTCTAATGAAAAGTCAACTCAAATGAAAAGTCAACTCAAATGAAAAGTCAACTCAAATGAATAATTCAATTTCAGAAATGTAAAGCCCAATCATAGGACAGTTTGAGATGCTCACTAGGTTTCCTTGCATCATGAACATCTCCTACTTATCTTTTTTTGTCTTTGATAATAACTCTCTCTCTTTGATCAATCCCATTTGATCTTCCAAAATAAACTAATTGATTGATAGTCCTACCTATTGAAATCTTTGGAGACAACGATCATTTACCTTAATCGAGTATTTCTAAGGGATCTCATTCCTTAGGATGTAATTAACTATGGGGCTTGCCTGTAGGGAACGAACTTAATTTAAAATAAATCCTACTTTACTTTTCATGTAAAGTAGGGAAGAATCTTTACACATGTGGACCCATTGTCCTTAGAGTCCTTGTTGAGGTGATTAGGTCCATTATAGGGTGGTGACTTCTATCTTTTGAGATAGTACACCTCTTCTCAATGTCATACCTGATCACCCATAATAAGAATGTCTGCGGGTCTATGTGGTGTAAAAAATGCATAAAAAGAAGAGATGTATATTTATATCTTCATTTTATTTTGCATAGAGTGAAGATGGAAGTATATATTTTATTCTTTAGAAATTCATTATAAAAATTTCACCACAATCACCATGTGGGCAATATAAAGATTGACTTGAGGTAGCTCTAAATTAAGAGTTTTCTCATATTATCTTAGTCTATCGATCAAGCAAAAGGATCTCTTGGATTCTGGTTTCTTGTAGTCACTAAGTTGGATCTGGTTTGAGATTGAACAGGTATCATCATTGACGACAGCAAGGGCTCTTTCTTTACATGGCCTTTAAAACCAATCAGTATCCTAGACTTTAGGATGTAGAGATTGATATTTTTCAACTTAATTGATTGAAGTTTCTGAAATTGGGAGTTCATCTAACTTGCTCTTCAGAATTTGACAATCAGGGAGATAAACTTTGATATTTATGTATTTTCATGCACAGAAATATATTCTTTTTATTTCATGCAAGAGCCTGCAACTTTAATAATAATTATTATAGATATATTCATGGATCTTGGCATAAAGCTCGATGTCAACCTGAATATGTATACAAGAAGGTCCCTTATTTTATAGGAGAGAATTGAACAACCTTGATCATAAAAAAAGACTAATATCTAATAGGGGGATTGAAAATTAGCTCAGAAATGTATCACATAGTTTGAATTTCTTTAATATAAATAAATGTAGCTCATTCTGATCATCTTGTGTATTTATCTGAGTATCTCAGCTTGAAGCACGATGTCAACTTAGATAAATATATAAAAATGCCCCGCCTCATGGGGCTTATTTGTTGAGAGAATTGAAATGTCTTTAGTCCCTTTATGCTTTGACTTGTGAAGACTTCCTCTTAAGATTTGAAATTTATATATTTTGTTCCTATCCGCTTTGTGCCTTGGGTGGACTTAATGGAGTTGATATGATAAGAGTGCCTTGATCCATGCTTTATTGACTTGTTGAAGATTCAATCTCAAAATTTATAATTTATATTTTTCTCCTATCTTGGCTTCATGCCTTAGTGTACTTGATGGAGTTGATGACTTGTTGGCGAGATGAGAACATCTTCGATCTTATGCTTTTTTTTATGGACTTGTTGAAAATTCAATCTCAAAATTTTGTAGTTCATATTTCTTTCAATCCTGGCATTATGCCTTGACAAATTTGGTGAGAAAATTTCCTAAATTATCTTAAAGACTTATCAGGTGATACGAAATTACCTTCTACCATAGCTTTCTACTTTCGTGGGCTTATAGAAGGATAGCGGACCTAGCCCTAACTTGTTGGGTCAATGGCGAAGAGTCATCAGTCATATGCTTTATGCGTAACGGATATATTGATGGCACAACTCCCTTAGTTTCTCCTTTAGCTTTGTACTAATATTGGGATGACTTCTTTAGTCCTTTACTTTTTGCTTGGTTGAACTTACTGAAGAAGAGTTTCCTTCAGTCTTGACTTGTTGAAGGAGTTGACATTTCTCATTTGATATTAATACCAAACTCGGCTTAGTGCCTACTCGAGTGAGGAACTTTTTGTTGGATTTAAAAAAATGACCTCGCCATTATGGATGATCTCCTAGTCTAGGCCTTTTAAACTCACCAAGTTAGAGGGATTTGGAGATTTGGATGCTCTCATCTTTGAACTAACGTAGTAGAAAGATCCCTTACTGTGACCTTTATGACATATTGAGTAAGCAAACCTGTTAGTGACTCTGTCATAATTGGGCGTGTTGAGTCCGAGTTTATGCACCTACTTGAGTCTTAGACTTGACCAATTATTGAAGAATTTTATCATCAAGCTAATGAGATGGGGGATCTCTTACTATGGCCTTTGTGGCGTATTGAGTAAGAAGACATGTTAGTGACTTGATCATATTTGAGCATGTTGAGTTCGATCTTATGCACCCACTCAAGCCCTAGATTTGATGTATTGATGGAATATGTGTTTTCAACTTGATTTGTTGATGTTTGCAGACTTGAAAATTTCTCTTTTTGGTCAGTAAGACTTTGAAACTTGAAAATTTGAATATATAATTTGAACATGTATATGGGGATCTCAGCCTTAGGCGTGATGTCAACCTAAATATAACATAAAGGCCCCCTACCTTACAAGGGAAAGCCTAATATATTACTATAAAATTTTAAAAAAAATGCCCCCTATCTGACAGGAGGATGTTTGCTTTATTCAAATATGTATTCTTGTGTTATGAGAGAATTTTCAAGCAGAACTTACACATGTAATGACGATAATGAATAATTGGTATTCTCAACACTAGGACCAATTCTCCTTCTTGAAAGGTTCGAGGATGCACTGTATGATCGAATGCTTTAGACATCCTTGCTTATTAGATTTCTAAATTTTGCTAAGCTTGGAGCCTGACATTGTCAAGCGCATCAAGCTCTTTCATCCGTATACAGACATTCTCATCTTAGGTAAGATCTTGTTGAATGGTTACTTTGAGTGAATGTAGTTCAACTTCAAGTATCAAGACTACTTTAGCTCCAAATACTAGCACATAAGGAGTGGGTTTTATGGGAGTATAGTCCAGATGTCATGTCATTGTCTTTCTTTATGGTAGTTTCACTTCAAAACTTCAGGCTCCAAATTTGCTTACCTTTTTGTGGACCTTTTGATTCTTGGACCTGGTCCAAATGTCACGCCATGCTCAGGACTTGAATTGGTTGACATCTTGTCGGTTGTGGGAGGTTTCCTTAGAGGAGCATCTCTAGCCTCCCTAATTATAGGACTTTAATATTTTATTTTTATCAATTATTTCTTCTTAGCAACTTTGGGGACCCGATGCACTCTTGCATATACAGTTTCAAGTTTCTTCACTAGAGAAGCTGGAACTTGCATTGTAGAGTCTAGAAAAACTACTTAATTTGAGTAGAGTTGTTGCTTTCTATCTTAATGTCAAACCTATTATGGGTTGGAACACTTGCTTCTAGTTCATTTTGTACAATTTTGCTTGAATAATGGCAATTGAGCACAGTTCATTTCTTTCTCCATTGCCTCTGGGTTAGCTTGCTTACAGATGAAGAAGCTTCTACGTCGCTCTCGAGGTTGCCACATATTTATTTTTCTTTCTACAGACCTTTGTGATTCCGAACATGTGGTTCAAGTGTCACACCCCTATGTTCATCGTGCAGACTTCTTCTCATGGCTTGGCTCTCTAGATTTTTTTTCTTTCTTTTGGTAGCGGATTCCTGGATACACGATCCAGTGTCACGCTCAAATGCTCACCATGCAGAACTTATTTAGAATGATCTTGAGTTCTTACTACCACTGATGGTAGTTTCTGTAGTAGATCATTCTTGGCTTTTCTAATAATGTCATTTGATATCTCTTCTTTATAAGGCCTTTTTTCTTGACAACCCTGGGACTACTCGAAGCGGATAAAGTTTCATGTTATTTCTTTCAAGAGTAGGAGGCATTGTTGAGCCCAACAAAAATTTCTTAACATCACCAGTAGAGCTATTCCTTTTCACCTATTTTAAAATTTCAAATTTATTATAGGTAGGAATACTTGCTCCTGGTTCTAAGCTGGTTATGTAATAGATTGCCCATGTGAGAGCTGATGAGCTCATAACTCAGCATTCTTTCTTTCTCTGGTGTCTCAAGGTTAGCTTGCTTCCAGATGAAGAAGCTTTGCGTTGTGCCTTCCCGGGGTGAATGGTTCAACTAGTAGAGTAATTGCACTCATAGGCATGATTGAAAATTTATGTCCAATGACGGTTCTTTTCATCACTGGCATCTCAGAATGACCCAATATTTTGAATACAAAATCTCTCTTTTGAGGAACATTAGTAGCAGTAGCGGCCATTCCAATTGTCCTCTTCCAATGCACAGGTTGTCGTGTACAATATGCATGTGCTTCACATAGAGGATTATTTGCAATAGTGATAGCTAGAAAGTTTACACTACCAATTGGATGGTAGCTCCAGCATCTCTAGTATTGATTACAACATTAGCTAGATGGATGTTGACTCCATGACCTAGCTACATGATGAATGAAGTGCTCTGAAGGTCCATCTTTGTAAATGAAAGATGGAGACTATTAGCCAATAATTGATGTATCACCCCACACTTTCAAAATGCAGAAATATAATAGAATAAATAGATTAGTCATAAAAAATGGTTGATTTAAATTTAATTTTATTGATAATTAATTTTAAATCTCAATTTTTATCATGCTTCATTACTACTATAGCTCAAATTCGACTAGCCAAAGATGGAAAGAGAAACTTATCCCAAGTGAGTCTTTTCAAAATTATCACCCACCTCTCATGAAGAGAGTTTGATTTATGTGTAGGTGTAATTTTCAAAAGGCATATGAGATAGTAGATAAGACACTACCCAGAGTTTTTGTCCTCATTTGGTGAGGACTTTAGATCTAGTTCCAGGTTTCCTATAGGCGCAAGCCCTTATAGTTAATTACCCCTCCCAATAAGTGAGAGGGAATGTTTGATTAAGGCTAGTCGTTAGATCAAATGCACATTTAGTAGCATGTGGAGTTTAAAATTTGGGGTTTAGTATTTGTAAAATTCACCATTATTTAACTTAAAGCATATGGTTGATGAAATGATGATTATTGGTGTTTTCTCTGTAATAGAGAAAAGAAATGACATCACATAGAGTTTTGAAATATTTTATTGAGATGACCAAATACAACATTAAGGAATAAACATATTATCTCAAAAGATAATCATGCTCTCTAATGGATTGATCATTTCAATAAAAGACTCTAAGGCTAATGGGTCTTTTATGTACGAGTATTTTCCCATGAACTACATGGAAAAGTAGATAGTTTATTTTATCACAGGATCATTGTTCCCCTATAGGCAAGCCTCTATAGTTAATTACATCTTAAGAAGGGTCTCTTCTTAAGACTACTCTCGATTAAGGAAATAAATGGTTATTCCTAAAGAATATTAAGGTAGCTTTCAAAGGATTGATTTTTTTATTTTTTTTATTTTTGAAATTCAATTGGGATAGGTCCAAATTGAGAGTTATTTTTTAAGAGTCAAATGAAAAAAAGTAAAAAATATCTATTGATATTGGGATGCCTAGTATACATTTCATCTATCCTATGATTGGGCTTCAAATTTGGGATTTAATTTTAGATTTTGAGTTATCATTTTCTTAGAAATCTAGGGCTTAGATTCTAGCAGCACAAGACTGCAGAAATGCCTAGGGTTGAAGACTTCCTAAAAAGATGCTTTAAAACCTAGTTTACAAGTGCACCTGACACATGTTAGATGCTCAACCTAGTTCTATCCTTGGGAATCATTGGTCATTCTCCTCACTTGAGGGAACTAACCTATCCCTGACTCTTACGGACTTACAACTAGAGAAAGGTCACTAACACCACCTAAGTGCATTTTAAAACCATGAGGCTAAGTCATATGAATGCAAGATGGCTGGGCTATTGTAGTTTTAGGGAAGAAATCTATGAACCTAGACTCACTTCCTAATCCCTAAGATCATGTAGGGTATGAAGATGCACCTAACTAATGCATATTTTTAGATTTTATAATTTTTTTACTCAATATTCATTTTAGGCCATAGGAATACAATTTATGCCTAATGCATGCAATTAGAAAAAGGTTATAAGCCAAATCAGAATAGAAGAATGTGTACTTCCATCATAGGCTCTAAAAGGTCAAGCTCAGGTTCTTTGGCAAGGATGGAAGTCTTTCATTAATCAAGAGTGAAAAATATATGATTTATGCATGATATTAAAACATCCCTAAGGGGTTGCTACATATTTTATCTTGCTTAATGCCTAGGCTTTCATATGAAGATTATGAGTTGTATTTATTTTATGTTTCAATTGATTTATTTGGGTAAAAATTTAATTTATCCTAAGCCTACATGCATTCATCACACAATATACAAGAAAAGAAACCTAGGAAAAGTATGCTATTTCTATTGTGCACCCAAAATAAATCAAGCCAAATTAAATTATATAAGAAAAATGCCAATGAAGCTAGGTACCGCTATACACCCCGGAAGAAAGAAAAATGGGCAGTCGAGTTTTGCCCTTATACAATCTGACCTAGAACTACAAGTTTAGATCTATGGATCTTTTTTCCAGGAAAGTCTCCTTCTTTAGGGACATTCGCCTCCACAGGGACCACGCATCTCTCACGGTTGGGTCACTCACGCTAATCCTAGACCCCATAGATCTTAACCTAATTCTAAGCACATTTTACATTTAAAATTCAAAAGAAATCCTAAGCCCTACAAAATAGATGTTAGGAAATACACACAACACATAGTTTATATTTCACAAACATGCAGGCTTAGCCTTAGTTGCTTGCCAAGCCCACCTGTCTTATGTACTATGTTAAGGGATTTCCAACACCTACAAGCAAACAATAATTTTATGATTTATTTATCACAGTGATCCCTTTCCCTGCAAAAAATAGTGTTAAATTTAAAAAGAACACCCTAACATCCAGTCTAATGAACAAACAAGCCTAGGCATCCAGTCTAAAGCAATACACCACACAGACATGTGAAGCACAGCACAACATATCATAGAAAATCATAGAATGATCTAACCTAGATCTAGAGTCTATGACCTAAGTAATCTAGTGTGTGTAGAAGTGGGGTTTGTATGATAAGGCTTTGCTAGGCTTCTTTAAGTTCAAGTTTAAATTTTAAATTTGAATTTGTTTAATTTTTACCATTAGTTGGTTTCAATTCAAATGGTTTAGTGATTTAATTTCCCTTTTTATGTTCATTTTATTTTGGTTAAAGTAATATTTAAATTTTCAAGAATGAGAAGTAGAATGAATTTCATTTTTTGGTAAACTCACTTTATTCCACATCCTAAATCTAATGAGTTTCCAAAAGTCTAACTAAGATCCCTAAGTATCTTAATTAATCCTTTTGATGTTATTTATGTTTGGATTGGTTTTATGTTATTTTATTTGTTTGAATTGCTTTATTTGATTTAATTAGTTTGATTTGTTTCATTTTGAATTAAGCTATGTGGGTTTCATTTGATTTGGCTTATGATGATTTAAAGAGTTTGATTTTATTCAATTTAACTTAAGTTATTAAATTATGGATTTGTAAGCTTAAGGTTTAAGTTTATTAATATGAATTAGTACCTTAAGTTTGTTCATGGATTAGGTTAACCTAAAACACTTGAATTAATTATTTGATCTAATTTAATTAACCTAAGTTTTATATTCATTCTTTAAATTCATTAGAGATAAGTGAATTTATTAAACTTCATTGATTCAAAGGTTAAGGTTTAATAATTTTGTTAACCTAAGGTTATACTTAATTAACTTAAGATTGAATTTGATCACTTTAATTGACTTAGGATATTTAGATAAGTTTCAAAATAGTTTCCAGATGTTTGATTAAGATTAATTTGAATTATCACTTTATTCAATGAGTTAATTAATTTCTTTAACCCAATATTTGATTAACATTGATCTAAGGATTTGGAAATTTAAGAACTCCTAATCCAGGGATTATTTAAACTTGAAATATTTCTGGCAAGTAGGGTTATATGCCAATTTTATATCCCTAAAGTTTTAGCTTGATTAAAGATGTAATTACGATGTCATTAAGATTTAAATTATTTCATTAAAACTTAAATTAAGCCTAATTTATTCAGATTCATTAAGGAATTTTATTTTTCACTTATTCTTCACTAAAATACCTTTCCAATGAGGGTTTATTCATAATTTTTGGTTAACTAGTTGATTTACTATGATTTAATTAAATTTAGGTTGTTTAATTATTTAATTCATTTAATTATCTAATTAAGTTATGGATTATTAGGTTCAGAGGTTTAATTAGGTTTGATTAGAGCTATGTTCATTAATATTTATTATGTTGATTTAAGGTTGTTTGATTAAAGTTTTCTAATTATTTCATTAAGGTTAATTTAATTAATTAAATTAAAAAGCATATGAAATTTCAACTTCCCTTGAATTCAGAGAATTAAATTCCCAAAAATTCACCTAAGGTATATTTTTTGCTTAATTTCATTTCCCCAAAGTTTCAAATTAATTGGATTATTAATTTGAGAGTAATATTTTTCAATTAAACCCAAATTAAGGGAAAATGCCCAATAAAAATTGAGAATTTTATTTTATATGAATTCTTCTCAACAAGATGAATTCATAGAGCTTTTATTTATAATTTTCTAATTTATATTTAATTTTATATGATTTTTAGAAGTTTTCTGCATTTTTTAAATTAATTAAATCGTTATTTAAATTTTAATTAAGAGGGGTGTCCACGGATCTGCCAAATCCATGCATATCATGGGTTGGTCCATTGGCATGCCACGCGTCATCATTAATTCAAAATGGATCTACCATCCGATTGAAGATCGGACGGTCCAGATCGATCCCACGGGTCTTTAAGGAGAAATCGATCTGGTCCACCTAGATCTAGACCATCTAATCCAAATACACTGATCGGATAGCGGAGAGCTCATCTTCTTCATTTCTTGCGGGAACCGAGAACCGTCCAACTTATTTTGCTAAAATCTTTTGATCTAGGCAATGAAATTACACGATTTCAAGTGTTACACAATCATTGAAGAAAATACTATGATTCTATATGGTTAGATCATATTATAAATTGCATTTCCTATTAAACCAACCACAATTGAATTCCTTAAGAAAAAGCTTAAGGTCAACAATGGCATACCTCAATTCGTTGGACGATTGGCCTTGCAATTGATCCTAAAGCTTCGAATGCTTAAACCGAACTTGCTTGCCAAAGGAATTAGGTTAATTCCTTACGAATTGCTCCCTAGGCCAACCCTTGATTGCTCTTTTCAGTTTTTATGGTTTGTAGTGATTAAGGATACTTGGGGGGAGGGGGAAATTTTGTTTAGGTTTAGTTTTGATGTGTGAAGGTGTGTGTGTGTTCAATTCTCCTTGGAGAAGTCTCTCTTCTTGTTTTCCCATATGGTCGAGAGCTCTATCTTCCTTTTTTTCTCTTTTTTTTCTCTTTCTTTCTCTCCTCCTTGGTTGACTAAGACCAAGGCAAACTCTTGGAGGTTTTCACCTTTGCCTTAATTGCCTTCTCTACCATTGAAGGCAGCCATCCTCTTAAGAGGTGGCTTTTTTTTTCTTCCTCATGGAGTAGGTAAGGTTGCATGGGAAAAGATTTTTTTCTTTGATTTGTCTTCTTTCTTTGAATTAAACCATGAAGGCAGCCTCCAAAAGTAATTCAATTTAACTAATTATTTAAACCATAATGCAATTGATGGTCAATTGCATTATGATTTGATTAAACTATGAGTTTATTTTAAATTTAATTTTATTTGAACCCATTTAGCTTAAATGGATTAGTATGATTCCAAATGAGTTCAAATGATCAATTTGATTCAAATGGAATAGTTTGGATCCTTTCATTCATTTTAATTTGGTTTTGAGTTCAATTTAGCTTATTTAGGTTATTTTGATTTAAGGAATTTAATTTACCTAATCTAGGCCTCCGTGGACTCAAATTTCTCATTATGATCACACATATTTCATTTGATAATTTGAAATATTTTTGGTGATTTAATTTAGTTAAATTTTAGTGGGTTGACTTTTTGACTAAGTGGGCCTACTTAAGTCAATTCTAGGTTGACTAGAGTTGACTTTAGATTTGACTTTGAATTTTCATTTTATTTGTATTGATTCACTTGATTTAATTTATGTTGGATGTTTGAATTGATTTTTCATCAACCAAGTAGATGGATTTAGCTCAAAATGCATTTCCTAAGTCATTAAGCATAGTAACTTGAATAGTGAATTAGGAAATCCCTATTTGAAATTGATATCATTTCATTGCTAAAATGACCTTTTCCAAAAAAAAAATGAGGTCAACAATGATGTGGTCGATCTAGATCCCATGGTTCCGTCATCCCGGGCTGTTGTGGTCCCTAGTCTACTTTGTTAGAGGAGATAGTCGACCAACGACAAGGATCTTATCAACAACACATGAGTTGTCGTCCAAAAAATTCTTGTGACTTTGGGTGTGCATGGACAAGTCTACCTTAACTAACAAAAAAGTTTTGTCCCTATCAAATATACCCTATAATTCATAACACAAAGGGCTAAGCCATTGGGGGGCATACGGGCTACAATCGTGAACGTAATATAATGGTGTCATTTGGTGACCACAAGAGCAGAGGACTTCTGTCGCGCATCATATGTGGAGCCTACTTGGACAAATCACATGGATAGAGGACAGACGCCCTTGGAATGAGATTATTTGAGTTTGAATATAGTGATTTATTTGACTTGACATTACTTCCTTTGTGGCTAGAGTTTTCTTAATCTAAATCCCAACAACAATGATGGATGGGTGGATGAGTTATTTGCTTTAAGTATTTAAATGATAAATTTCATTTAGATCGGATGTTTTCTTAGTTGAAATTTAGTTTTAAGATGAATTAATTTAGAGCTCAAATATCTTTTAATGGTAATATCCCCTCCGATTGAGATTTTCAGTCAACGCCGCCATCATCGAGGTAGACCCTGTCAACTCTACAATTTTGCTAACAGAGGATCGGGTCTATGACTTATGTGTAATTTAAATTATTTAGAAAATTGATATCATAACAAATCTTGTCAACTCTATTGTGAATATAGAGGATTGGGTCTTATAATATATTGTAATTTAAGTTCCTTTAGAAGTTGATCATTTAGTATACCAATATCATTTCAAGCATAAAGGATTAGGCTTACTATGATCACATTATGGAGTGAATACTTATCTCTTTCATTGATTTGAATTAGCATATGGAGACATTCGTTAGCTTGCATGCATATAGTTATAAAAGACTGAATCAATTTTATCATTATTCTCCTTTATTTTTAAACCCTCGCAACATCTTCAGACACCTGAATCTAAATATTCCACACTATGTCAGAGCCCATGCGGTTATTTGATAATTCAAATTATTTTATTTTTTATATTATGAGATTAATGTCATATTTATTTAATCTAAACTTAGCCTGTGTAGCCTTTTCAGACATTATTTGCACTTTAAATCTCTATGTTCGAGCACATATAGGTGTTTATAACTTAGATAATTTTGTCTAATTAATAAAATCATTGATTTTGAAAATCATAATTAGAATAAAATTTCTTTTATTTTGGATTGAAGGAATCTCCTTCATTCGCGCATATAAATAGAATGTATTTCCTTATTCTAAATTCATTATTTTCATTTGCCTTAATTTTCCCGTAGAGATTCTACAAGTTCAATTACATTTCATGTAAGATTTAATATTTTCATTTATCACTTATACTTCAATTTCCCTTTGAGTTTTTATTCAAGCTTATTTATGTAAGTCATGGTGTTTTAAACACTTTTTATTTAACTTTGTTTAAGTTCTAAATTTAGAAAATCAGGCATTTGATCATCCTCATGGGGAACTCTTAATTGTTTGGCAATTTTACACTACCATGTATTACACTAAGTGAGCATTAGTGGAGTTTTCGATCACCTGCATATAGAAGCACAAGCATATATGCAATTTCAAATCATTCAAAGTCATCCCACGTGGCTATTTTATTTTGAAACTATTTCATCTTATAGCAAGTATTTTTAGACATAAAGTCTTCACACTGTTTTATAATTATAGCTTATGTCTCATAAAAAAGCTATATACAATTTTCACACATTCAAGAGATCTTGATTAAAATTTTGGATTTCTATCTTTTATTATTAAAGTAATGATTGTCTTACACCAGTCATCTCTTACGATGAGTATGATGATCTTCAAACCTCTAAAGATTGGTGAAATGTCACGTGAAGATTCTGAAGATGAACAAAGAATCTTCCAAGTTCTGCTAAAAATAGGAATTTTGTGTTATTTGATACATTTTTTTAGATGTCGTAAAATCAAAATTTTGTTTTTGGCTCAGTTTTCTGCAACTATCACCTACGCATGCCCAAGTAATAGAATTCAAGCCCTCAAGCCAACTACTCCTACAGGATCGCCACTCCCGATAATGCGAACAACACTGTAACCATGGTGTGCTGGCGAGCGAGCCAGTGAGAACCCTCGGCGCCTTCCAAGCGCATGATATCCCAACTATGCCGCACGCCACCCTTGATAGCGTGCAAAGACTAACATATTCCACCGATACAGGCACCGATGGCACAGAGCCATGAGTCCAACAGGAAATAAAAAATCTCATCGACTCACCAGCAAGCGGAAGACCTCGGCAAAAACAACTTGGTCAAAGAAAAAGAAGAATAACAGAGCAAGCAGCGAACGTTGTTCTGCCTCGTTTCAAAAGTTGCTTCGACTGCTATACCAGAATGCCATTAGCGAGGAGCAAGACAGGTGGGAATTAGGATAGGAGGAAGTTAAAGAGCTGCAAGGGGATGAGTGGAGAAGGGATAACGAGAACCAGACCCACAAAAAACCCACACCTGAGATCTTTCTTTTTTTCTCTCTCTCTTTAAAAATTGGAGGATTCAATCGACAGAGAAGTTTCGACATCTGTCAATATTTCGGGAAGAGAGGGTGAGCTGAAAGCTTGGTGATTGTTAGGCTGCGGCAGAGGGGATGAGTATTTTTTTTCTTCTTTCCATTTTTTTTAGTGAGGAAAGCAAAGGAGATTAAAACCCTTAATTACATATTAATTACTTTCTTTATGAATTTAGGCGAGATTTTAACATTTTTGAATGAAATTTTGAATGTGATTGAGGAGCTTTTATAGGAAGAGTATCAATTTCTATTCATGCAAAAATTCTGATTTAATCATATTATAATTTAATAATTAAAATTAGATCTAATTTTAATTAACTAAATTAGATATTTGATTTCCGCTATATCACGTCAAAATTCTTGTGAATCTTAAAATCAAACTCACATAATATGGGTATCATTTAAAAATTCGTTACGAATTCGCATAATCTGTTTTCTGATTGGAGGTCATTCGCATTTGTCGGATCGGATTTGATTCAAAATGCATTAAGGACCACTTGACATTCATGCAAACTCATCCAAATTGAGTGCAAACAGTTTCATTTGAAATGTTTCAATGTTTTAACGCTAACGGCATGATCAATTTCATGAACGGATGTTATTTTGGCATCATCGGCTTGATCTTGATATGATCGCGATGAATTTCTTGATTGAGTCAAATTGCAATATGCATATTCTGGTTAATTTCAACATTCTAAATGCAATGGAAAAGTCCGTTCATCAATCCGAGATCATTTCAATTGATTTTTGGCACCATCGGTATTTATCGATTTGTGTCTTTCGTCGAATTCACCTTGTGAACTTGACTTGACTTATGACACATGCGTAGAGGTCAATAGCAAGCATTCTTAAACCCACCCGTATGGGTCCTAACACTACACTGAATGCTTAAATTTAGTGTCTAAGGATGTTACGCAGGTTGCTTCCCGGTTTGGTCTTAGGACCAGGTTTGGGTTAACAAAACCTAAAAATCTAATTATTATAAGAATTTGAACTTATTAAAATATCTGAGAATCTAATTCTATCATGCGATAGTAGATATGATTCTTTGTTAGGAGGTAAACAGAGTTCACAGGATCTAAAGTTCTCAAATATATTTGATCCAATCAATTATTTCGATGATGGTTGTGTTGAATGGTGATTTCAAATGGAGGATACTTATCAAAATGTGATTCTAATTTTAAATCAACTTAAATTAAGTATGAATCTAAAAACTACTTAAATGAAATTCAATCATTAAAGCTTAAAGAAAAACTCAATCTATCCACCTTAGATAGTTTATTTGAAGGTAACAAATTAAAACTACTCCAAGGATATAAATCAGTTTAATGTTTCTCAATCATCTCTAGTGACGTGGTCCATGACTTTTGTGCATGGGGCGATAGACTCATAAATGATGTAGTTTACCGAGTCCTCATGGTTTCTAATAAGGCTCCATTATATTTCGTATCATTTTCTAAATCGCGCTTTGAGCGTGAATCAAAAGATATACTTGATAGGAAAAAAAGTCTCGTCAACTAGGTATACATTTTTGACAAAACATCACACAGATATTTCTTGACGATGCAACCATTGTTGTTGATTAGAATCATTATCAAGTTGAATTCATTTCCTGACTAGTAGACCATCAGATAATGGAACCATGGGATCTAGATTCATCATTCAACCATCTTTAAGTTAAAATGATGAATTTTATAAATCTAAATTCAAAACTCCACATGTTCTTCTTATATTGAGCGTCAATATTAATCGAAAGTTCTCTACATGGGAGTAATTTATAGAAACCACCCAGATCCCGTCCTCACAAAATGAGGGTAAAATCTCTATGTAGTGTCTTATATAATATCTCATTTGCCTTCTGAAAATTACACCGACACATTTTAAATCACTCTCTTCAAATATCGAGAGCTCGGTGGTAAATTTTTAGAGTCCATAGATTTCTGGCGACTCCGCTGGGGAATGGTTTCTTTTTCCATCTTTGGCTAGTCATATACTTATTATATGTGGGCTCTGAAAATTCACCACCAACCTCTTCCATAAAAAGAGTGGTTTTAAAGTGTCATGTAATTTTAAAGATGGAATAGTAGATAAGACACCAGATTTTCTCTTGATGAGAACTTTTGATCTGGTTCCAGGTTTTGCAGATTATAGTTAATTACCCCTCCCAATAAGTGAGAGAACTTTTTAAAGTATTTAGATTACAAAATGTAATGTAGGGCGTGTGAGTTTTAGTTTAAGATATGAAATTTATCATTTTAGCAGATGGTTGGGAATGATGACGTGATCTAGATCCCATGGTTATCTCGCGATGATCCAAGTCTTAGTAGAGGTAGTACCCAACTGAAGAATCCTCATGATACATGGGTTACGTCAAGAAATCTTTGTATAGGTGTTTGTAGGAGATAATTTTAAGTCCACCTTAGTAGAAGGATGTTTTCCTATCAAGTATTATGATTCAAAGGAAGCGTGAGCATACTACGATGCGTGATTATAATAGATTGGCCAAACCGTCAGGACTCGTCAACTTCATGGTTTCCAATTTATTAAGACATTTGCGTAGATTGATTAGAGTGAAAACACTTGATTCCATTTTTCTTTCATTAGTTTTAATTTGTCACCCTCGATAAATTATTGGAAAGTGGATAGATTGATTTTTAATTTTTTAATGATAAGTTTCATTTGAATAGTTTTATTGATATTTGAAAATTATGATTAATTTGAGTATGTAGCTTTAGATCCTCAACTCTGTTTATTTTAGAGATTAGATACTTTTGAAACTCTTATTATTATATATTTTTTAGGTTTTGTTAGCTTACTGGTTAGAAGAAGCAACCGAAGAAGAACACTCAATTTAAGCATTAGATAGTGTAGGCCTATGTAGTTATAGTAAGGTAATTTTATGTTTGAATAATTTGAATATGTTTAAAACTTTTAGATCTTGTCAACTGTTTACTAACAAATTAGATCTACTTTTAAACTCTTATTATAGGTTTTAGGTTTTGTTAACTGGACGATCTTGAAAAGAAGCAATTAGATCCTCGGACACTAATTTAAGCATTGAGATGTAATTTATCTGTGTATAGTAATTTTAGGTAATTTTATGTTTGAATAATTTGAATATGTTTAAAAACTTTAGATCTTGTCAACTCTGTTAAGGATTAGATCTACTTTGAAACTCTTATTTAGGTTTTTTTTTTGTTATCTAGACTCCAGGGAAGCAACCGTACATCCTCAGACTTGAATTTAAGCAATCATAGTGTGGGGATTGGTGTATAGTAATTTTAGGTAATTTTATGTTTGAACAATTTGAATATGTTTAAAACTTTAGATCTTGTCAACTTCTGTTTCTGTAATAGAATTAAATCTACTTTTGAAACTCTTATTATAGGTTTTTATATTTTGTTGCCCATGGTCACAAGACTAAGCAAACTCCTTAGACACTTTTTATCATTCAAGATAGTGTGAGGCACATGGGTATTTATCAGTTATTTATCTAAGGAGACAATCTTAAGTCTACCTTAGTAGACAAAGGGTTATTTTTCCTATCACGTATACCCTATGATTCACAACTCAAAGGGCATAGTCATTGGGGAACATCAGACTAATGATATAATATAATATAGTAGACTGGCTAAACCACCGTCAGGACTCGGTCATCTTCCTGGAACTCTTGGCCAGCCTTGAGAAGGACACGCATCTTTGTGAGAAGCGATTGAGTAAACATAATGGAACACTTGATTTGACATTGGCTCATTTATGAGCTAGAATTTTCCCACAACAAGCTATGGAAGGTGAATAGATTGAGCTTGTTTTAAGCTTTTTAGAGTTTCATTTAAGCGGTTTGGATTTATTTCTTGAATATGTTTAAGAGCCTTAGATCCACTTCTCTTTAGTAACGAGGATTAGATCTACTATCACCTTACGTAATTAGTTTCATATTTCACATTTGAAGCTCTTATATAGATTTTTTAGGTTTAATAAGACTAACAGGAAGCAACACTTGATCTCGTTTTCAATTTAAGCATTCAAAGTGTGGGCACATCGCTTATTTATAAACTAATTTCATCTAATTAATGAATCATTGATTTTAAAATCATAATTAGAATGAAATTCTTTAGTTTTTTTGATCGAGGGCCCTATGATTTTGTAGATTTTGATTTAATCTTATTTTGTAGATTTTGATTTAGTCTTTTTTATAGATTTTGATTTAGTATCGCGTGCTGCGCTTAAGAATTCTGAGATCGGTGGCGAAGAAGACATTTTAATTTATATTCCAAAATATAGTTTAATTTGTCATTTTAAGAAGAAGATTTACTTCTCAAAGTAATTATCAATTTTCTTCCTCTTTTAATCAAATTTGATTTTCTCTTTATTCAAATTTGATTTCCTCTTTTTCAAATTTGATTTCTCTTTCTTCAAATTTTATTTACTCTTCTTTTACTCAAATTTTATTTCCGTCTCATTTATTCAAATTTGATTTCCTCTTTATTCAAATTTAATTTTTTCTTTCTAAATCTAGAAATCGATAAAATTTCGATAGTCTCATCATCCGATGAGATAAATGATTTTTGGCTTGCTTTGTCTGTGATGGTGCAGTAGTGTCTTCTTGACTGTCATTCTCATCATTCGTCATCGAGGGTCTTCAAATAGAAAAAATACAAGTATATATATATATATATATATATATATATATATATATATATATATATATATATATATATATATATATATATATATATATATATATATATATATATATATATATATTCACATTCACAAATCTCACATGTTACATTTATCTACATTTTGGGCAAAAGCAAAGTTGGGTATGTGATTGGGAACATAGGTAAGGCGCAAAATTGAAGGAGAATTCACCGGCGATTTTCTTCCCGTTCGACGTAAAGTAAGAAGGCTAAAATGAGTATGAGTACACGAAAATCGGAAGGAATAATTTATCTATAACGATTTCTTCCCGATTCTTAGCGAACTGGCTAAAGCAAGGGATCGACTAAAAATCGAAGGAAGAATTGTCTGGCGATTTTCTTCACTATGACGTGAATGGGTGGCTAAAGCAAGGGGTGTGGTGCCGAAAATCGAAGGACGAATTCATCTGCTGAATATTTTCTTCCCCAATTTATGGCGCAGCGAAAATGAGACAAGTTTTGGTTAGTTTGGAGGCTAGACTGGCCAAAGAAGGGCTGGAAAGGCTGCTGTCGGGTCGGTTCGGCGGGTTTGCGTGGGTCAGAGGCGGGTAGGCGGAGCGGGCTGCGGGTTCGGATTTGCGGCTGCGGGCCGAACGGGCTGCGGGAAGACGCTGCTGGCGGGCGCGCGTCAGAAGGGATCGGACGGCCCCGGGCCAGACGGAGTGGCGGGGTTTACGGCACGGGATTAATGGGTTCGGCACTGATTGGAGGCACGGAGCGTGCGAAATGGGCCAGCTACAGCGCGTCTGCGGGATCACAGATCAGACCTGCTGGCTGGGACCGCGGTTTGGGGCGGTTGTGGAGCAAAGGGATCACGGGCTCAGATCACGCGGAACAGCTGGCTGGACGCGGCGGTTTTGCGCATTGGGCCGGCGGGACGCGGGCTGTGGCGCGGGAGCGTAGCGGAGTGCACGGGTCGTGTGCGGTTTTTTGCTCTTTACGGTTGAGGGAGATGGAGCCGCTGATAGTGTTCAAACCAAGGTTTTGAAAATCGGATCGGACCGGCCGGTTCGACCGGTTCGATCATGAACCGGTCACTGTACCGGTCCGGAAAACCCAAAAAACCGCCTCTGATGAAAACCGGCAGTTCTGGCGTGGGGGCCGGTTTAACCATAAGCCTGTCCAGTTCATGTAACGTTTAGTTAGTTTTAGTTTAGTTTTATTAGTTATTTTGTTGGTATATTATTAGTTATTAGTTTATTATTATATTAGTTTAATGTTTAATTTTATTATTATATTAGTTTAATCAAATAAAATATTTTTTTATGTCAAATTGCATGTGCTCGCTAAAATTAAGAATATGAGTGGCTATTATCACAATTAAATCAAAAATTATTTTAAAAACCTATAAATCAAAGATTATGAATGAAGTGATACCCCTCTTTTCTACATAACTAAAATATGCATTAATGATCAAATTAACAAATGGAATATTCAAAGTTTGAAACTATTTTTCTAAGCGGAGTCGTTTATTCGGGTTTTCCTCCTCCTTCTACTGCGCATTTTCGAAAGAAGAGCTTCACTTTTGTTCGTTTTCATTTTGCCTTTCATATCTGATTATGCACTACTTCTTGATTTTACTTTTTTTTTCCTTATCATGAGCGTGAGTTTTGTTCAGATTTTACCTTCATCTCCTTTTCTTGCTAAATAAATTAAATTTTCAAGTGGTTTTAAAGAATTGTTTCTTGAAATCGCTTCAAACAAATATTCTTCGATCTATTCTAACAAAACAGGCGCATTTTTGCTTTGCAGCAAACAAGTTTTTTCCGTCGTATTTCATTTTGGTTTTCTTCTTAGTATTCCATCGCTTCTCCGGCATCGTGAAGGTTTTATTTTAAATCGGAGTGGATAATCATTGGAGAAATTATAAATACAACTTTCTACCAAATTTCAAGGTGATATTTAGCATATTTTTCTTGAATATCTCTTACAAATCTACAAGTTTATGATTGAATTGATTTAAAATGCATATATGATTTAATTTGTTTGTTCATAGGTTTAACATATGAATATTCATCAAAACTTATATTTAGCGAGAATATGTTGAATTGTATTTGTTAGTTCATATTTAGCAATTTTTTAATTTAATTTTGTATTTTTCTCGATATCTCCTGTGAATCTTTTCATAATTTTTTGATTGACATTTTTTTTAAATTTATTCAAGATTTATTTTTTATTTTATATTTAGGATGGAGCCAAGTCAAAATTATATTTCTTCTCATAATGTTCGGAGAAAATAGATCCACTTGGAATCACTTTAGTGAATCTAGATGTCCGATGGAAAAAACAATATAAGTGTTTGTCTTGTGGATTAATATATAAGGGTGGAGGCATAAATAGAATGAAGCAACATTTAGCGAGTTAAGGAAATATAATGCAAAAAAGTTTCATGATATTCCTTTCAAATGCAAGAAAATTTAAAAGCAATATCTCAAAAAAAAAAAAGATACACAAGAGGATAGAGAGTGTGCATACTTTTTCAATATATTATTGAAGAAGAGAGTTTAAAGGAAAAAAGAAAAGTAGATGAAATTGATGCTTACTTTGCCAAGAACAAAACGGGTCACAACCATCTTTAAAAGTATTTTGGCATCTAAAAAGAAGTAGTACATAGGCATGGCCATTGTTAGATGGTTTTTGACAATTGTATTCCATTCAATGCTTTAAATTCATCATTTGTTGCTATATGCAATACTGCTATGGACGTTATGAACTTCCATCATATCACGGGATAAGAATTAATCTATTGAGGGATTGCAAAGAAGAATGTAAACTTTAATTGAATCTTATATTCTTTGGAAGAAAGCAGGTGCACTTTAATGGCTGATAGATGGATAGATGCTAGAAATAAAATATTGATTAAATTTTTAGTTTATTGTCCACGAGAGATATCTTTTTTAAAATCAGTTGATGCTTCTCACATTAAGAAAGATGCTACAAATCTTTGTTCTTTATTTCTTTGAAGTTGTGGATAGGTCAGAAAATATTGTCAACTTGTGTGATAATCGAAATTATAAGAAGAAGGAGAGTTATTGCATGAAAAGTGGGAATATTTGTTGGTCTCATGCGGCACATTGCTTGAATTTGATTCTAAAAGATATTGGTAGCTTATGTAGTGAATCTTGCTAAGAAGGCATCGAGGATGACAATATTAATTTACAATCATATTTTCCTATTATCTTGGTTGAGGAAAAGACAAGGGTGGGAGAAATAGATGCCTTGAGCTACTAGTTTCAACTTTTATTACTTTGAAAAGTGTATTTGATCATAAACATGATTTGCAAGCTCTTGCTACAAATAAGCATTATGTGGATTCAAAGTTAGCAAAACTATTAAAGGAAAAGAAGCATCTTCTATCATCATGGATAACAAATTTTGGAATGATTGTTTAATCATGTCAAAAATAAGGACCATTAATAAGATTATTGAGTTGTTGATTGGATGAAAACCATCTCTTGGTTATGTTTATGATGGCATGTACAAAACAAGAAAGCACTTAAAATCATGTTTCAAGGTGTGAAAAGATTGTATAAGCCATATACTTATATTATTAAGAAAAGATGGGATGAACAACTCCGCCAAGGTATCCACTCAGCTGCTTATTTCTTAAATCCACATTTTCAGTATGATCAAGAGAATTACTGTCAAAAACCAGAAGTTATGCAAGGATTGATTGAACTTATTGGAAATAAAGATATATGTCCCAAGCCTAAATTGACAATGAATGAAGTTAGAATATATCGAGATAATTTAGAAAGTTTTGGGAAGCCGATTGCACTCACTATGGCCAAAGAAATGCAACCTGGTAAGTAAGTTTTTCATTATTTCATTTAATTCTCATTGTATCTCATTGTCTTTTTGACATATTTTATATTTTTGAAGTTAATTAAAATTTTATTTCTGCAGATGAATGGTGGAAGATGTTTGGTTCTAGTGCTCCTAATTTACAAAATTGGTATTAGAATTTTAAGCCAAACTTCTTCTTCTTAGTGTGAAAGAAATTGGAGTGTTTTGAACAAATTCATACAAAAGAAGAAATAATTTGGAACACCGATGTTAAATGATCTTGTCTATGTTAGTATAATCTTAATTTGAGGAACAAGTATGCTTTTTTTTATCATTATTAATTTATTATGCTATTGTTCTTAAGTTCTTATTGATACTTATCTATAATTTTATGTTTATTTGATAGGTTTCATCTTAAAAAAAGAAATTATGATCCATTGAATTATTCAAGTATCGAGACAATAGATTTTTGGATAGTTGATGAAGAACACACTCCTAAATTAAATTATGATAATTTAGAGAATGAAATATATAAAGATGATGTCATTACTATTGTTGAAGGAGTAAATATATCATCCAATATAACAACTAATAGTAAGTTAAATTATTCTTATTTTGATTATAAAGATGAAGAAGTAATTTATTTTGAATATGTGATTTGTAGATACTAATGAGGGCCATGAAAACGGTATGAATGAATTACATGAAACACATAAACATGATATTTTAGAAGCTTTTGGAGTTGATTGGGAGACAAACTTTGGAGAAGCAACTTTTGATGCAAGATCTTTTGAAAAGACAACATTTAGAGATGAATTTTAATATATTTGATTAGAATCTATTTCTTTTGAACTTATTTTAGAGATAAATTTTAATATGTATTTGATGTTTTTTGTTTTTTTAGCGAAGTTTTTTGGTAAGAACATAAATTATTGATACATCATATATCATCTTTATTGAATTATTAATATCTAAAATTTATTATGACTTGCTATTTATCATAATTTATAATATCTTTTTGTAGTTAGTTTCGTTTATGTTTTACTTGTATAATTTATATAGTTGATGTCAAATTACTAATTTTTATTTAATTTTAATTCCTTTTTAGATAACCAATTTCTAGAAGCTCTGCAATGGATTATATTCGTATTCTACAAAAGGTTAGTATTTATATATTCATGTATTTAACTTTGAAATTATATGAGATTTTTTTGCATATGATTTATATTTTATAATTTACTTCTCTGTACATATTGTATGATTATTTGATCATTTAAATCTCATTTAGATAATTTTAATATTTATTATCATCCGGTTCGACCCGGTTGCTTCGACCTTTTAAACCTCTCTCTTGGGTTCTGTCCGATCCGATTTTCACAACCTTGGTTCAAAAACTCTTCTTCTTTCTACATTTTCTTCTGGAGCACTTATGACACAAGAAGATGCGTGTGAATCCACGGCTTTTCGGAGGCAGCGGATAACCGGAGGCAAAGCGGCCGTAGCCGATCTCGCCGATCGATGACACTTTAGTGATGGCCAGGAGATCAGCGGTGCGATCTCCCCTTCGCCTGGGACAGGGACGTCAACTACGTCCGGGACGAGGAGGACAACGACGAGGCTGACAACATCTGCGGAAGCGGGAATGGAAGAAACGGACGGGAGAGAGCCATGCACGTGAAAAAAATATTACATGCGGAGCCCCTTGTCTTTCTTGTTTTCATGCGGTTTGAAGAGGAGACGTCAATCTGCATGAAGGAACTAGGGTTTGCAGGGGTTCCATGGACGACCAAGCCACAGAGAGTGAACCCGAGATCTAGAATGGAAGTGGGAATATGAGAGTGAAGGCCTCCTTGGTTTCTTGCTTGCGGTTAAGGTAAATCCGAAGAAAAAAAGGGGAACGGTTGAGAGATTTTATGCGGGAACAGTTGTTGTAGTTGGGAGCGTGGAGACGGACGAGAGATTTGAATCGAGGGCGGGATTATTTCGGCTGAGTTAATTTTCCTAAATATTTAATTAAATTTTAATTATGGGTTTTATGTCAACAGAATCATATAATTAATATATATATATCAATCTTAAGTTATTTGATGTTCAACTCCAAGATCCGTTTGTCGAAGCCATTTGGTTGGTCGGTGCCAAATTGAGGCAATTTCAGCTCAAAATACTCGTTGCCACTTTCGACCGCTCGATTTTCGTGCAAACTCGTTTGAATTGAGTGTGAATGGTCTCATTTGATAAATTTTGACGTTTCGAAGCAAATAGAGTGATCAATTTCATGAACATGGGTCGTTTGAATATCGTCATAGCTTTCCGACTCCGATATGCGTGTCGACATATTGATAGTTCGAGCACCTAATCGATTGATCGTTAGATTTTGCAATGTCTATATTCTGATCAATTTCGATATTTTGAACGCGATGGCAAAGTCTGTTCATCGATCGGAAGTCATTTCGACCATTTTTTGTGACATCCAATGCATTTTGAACCCCGATTTGTGCACTGTCGCTTTCGAAGTCAGTCGAATTTGATTTGTGGGCTTATCTTGATTTGTGTCACATATGTGGAGGTCAACATTATAGTAGCAAAAAAATATTTGAGAATTCAAAACAAAAAATGGCAATTTAAATGTGTAATAAATTTAAATTACTAATGTATGAATGAATTATTTTGTAGAGTATATTTTTTTATTACACTATTATTATTTTCAGCTCTGCATTTTGAAAGTATGGGATGAAATAATAATTATTAATTATTAATCCCCATCTTTCACGTTTGTAGAATGGATCTATAGAGGACTCCTTTGACTTTCCAACTAGGGCGTGGTGCAAACATCTGCTTAGCTAACATTATCATCAACATAGGAGATGTTAGATCTATCATTCATTTTGGTAGCTTGAATTTCCCAGCTATCATAGCTGCAACTCCTGAAGCACCCACCTCTGGTGCACTCGTCCAAGGCCATGTTGGAAGGCCTCAGTTTACTGAAGATCCTACTAATCATGCTCGCCAACTAGTTTAGCAACCAACTGCTGTTAAAGAGTTCTCCCTACAGAGAACTTCAATTTTTAAAAGACTTGGTCAATCTGAAGCCTCCGTGATGAAAAGAATCGTCAGTGGGCAACTATCTTTGATGCCTCATCGTACGATTGCTTCACTGATTGAACATTTCATAGTTGGAAAGCATGATCATGCAGATTCCACATCATGAAGCAAATTAACCAGAAGATAGATAAGAAAAAAATACTGAGCTGAGGGCTCAACAGATCCTACCTGAACGACCCAGTGAACAAACAATATTGCCGCTAGAAGTGAGTATTCCTACCCATAACAATTTTGCTAATCTAAAATGGGTGAAAAAAAGAATAGCTCTACTGGTGAGGTAAAGTAGTCTTTCTGCACTCAACAATGTCAAGCTCCACCTTCTACAGGAGACTAAAACCTTGTTCTCTAGAATACATAAAGTTCTTAGCAAAATAAGAGGCTTAATGAAAAGAAAATTTTAGAGGCTGAAGGTGATTGAATCAAGCTCCACCAAGTTGCCATCTCTTATGGTAACCGCCATCGCATTTGCATGATGAGCATTATGACCGCACGTGTCCAAGAATCCATCAAGGTCCGCGAAAAGGATAAGCA
Source organism: Cymbidium sinense (assembly GCA_021442155.1). Taxonomy (NCBI): domain Eukaryota; kingdom Viridiplantae; phylum Streptophyta; class Magnoliopsida; order Asparagales; family Orchidaceae; genus Cymbidium; species Cymbidium sinense. The sequence continues at coordinate 18,666,810 of CM038218.1, read as the reverse complement.
TGGAGGCCAAGGCCCCGAATGAAATTTAAAAAAAGAAAGAGTGTGACATCCGACACATATTCAAAAAATCCTCCTCAAAATAACTTATCAAGTGGATACCTAAAAGAAGGGATATCACGATAAAGACATGATGGTCGACACCTGGAGAATCCTCTGGGGATCCCATCAATCACCCTCAAGAGAAGGTTGACTTTGATCGACCTTTAATGGAAGGGTTTGTTCCACATGAACCGAGAGATCCATTGGAAACATCGATAAAAATTCATGTGCAAGAAGAAGATAATGAAGAGGACACTATAGAAGCAGAAGTTATCTATATGGTCAGAGATATAGATGAACTTTCTACCGATCATCAAGAACATGAATCCGGAACTTGAACTAATTTGATGTTTATGAAGGAGAGTCACACAAGAAGCAAGTAAGATGGATCTTCAATCTCTATAAAAGGAAGAAGAAGAATATCAAAATGAGAAAGAGGTGTTGATATGGTTAAACCAAATGATCAACTGGCACACGCTTTAATCAAGATCATCATCGCCTTTAATACACCCCTACAAATGTACAAGGAGAAGGAGTCAAGTTCTTCCCAAGATGAGCAAAAATAACAATAAAAGAAATAGGAAGAAGAAGAGCATTGATTGATATGCATGCTAGAGAGCAAAGAGAAAATGCACATCAAATGGAAATCAAAGATAAAAAAAATTTGGTACCAAGATGAATGACATGATGGTACAAATGAATATCATGATGGATATATTGAAGAATATCACATCAAATGTAGCATTTATTTTGTCCGCTAATCAATAGGTAGCTAATAATACTATACCATAACGCTCAAGCTCTTCCTAGTAAAGATACATGCTACACTAAGAGAGGAATGAAGTTAACCAACTACCTCTTTATCCGATAATTCAAAATATAAGACACAGGAATGGTAATAAGCTTAGAAATAATAATAAAAAAGATAAAGGTTATAGCTAACAAGTAAAAGTTGGTGAGTACGCCCTACCCAAAATAAATGATCAAGTGTCATACCCAAAAGGTTACTCGAAAATTTAATATTTTAGTGGGCTTGGTAAACCCAAAGCAACATCTAGCCCAATTTAAGGCTACTTGTGTAAACACGGAGGAATGATGCTACTTTTCCATCAGTCATCAAGCTTTCAACCGCTGAGTGGTATGCAAAATTGCTAAATAATTTGCTTAAAATCTTTGCTAAGTTAGATATAATATTTGTAAAGAGGTTGGCTAGTGCAACCGAGAAAATAACAATTGCTGACCTTGCCTTGCTAAAAAGGAGAAAAGATGAGTCAGTGATAAAATTCATAAGTTGTTGCAACCTAAGTATGAAATGTGAGCAATAATTGAGAAGAACATGTGATCCAATTGCTAATGGGCAATATATGATGATAAAATGGCACCATTTTATGTATGATGTCAACAACATTCTAGACTTGCGATAGGGTGGCCAAATTTGAAAAGCACCCTAAGTTTGAAATCTATACAATAAATAAAGAAAACAAACCTCAAACTCAAGAAGAAATGAAATTCATGCCGCCTATAATGGTGAAAAGGTAATATATAATGTGATAAAGTGAAAAATAACCAATGTACAATGATGATAAGGGAAAGAAGCTTGTCCATTCTAATCTACAGCAAAAATTAGTATTGGCTCGGGCTTTTCCAAGTGGTGGAGAGCATCCAAAATAAGCAACAAGAGATGATGAGTGAATGCGGCCATCTCTTAAGAAAAAGATGAACAAAGATTATTCTTTTATAAGGGATAGTGTGACTAAATTATTTCGGCAAGCAGTCAAAGTTGGTCTACAATTACAAATTAAAAGGCCTAAAGAAGTCGATCAAGTCAATAATCCAAATTACTCCCTATCATGATCTCATCCTATTGAAGATTATGTCTTCAAAGATTGGCTAGAAAAGAAGTATCGATGAGGTGAATTTACATTATCCGATAGTTCTAGTCAACCCAAAAGAGAGTCTATAAGGATGATTACGCCTCTTCATCATCCATTAAAGACAAAAAAAGAAAGGAAAATCAATTCATTGAAGAATGGGAAACAGTCTCTAAGAAGACCGTGAAAATGTCAAGAAGCTAAAAGTCCCTAGTGTTAAGTGGAAATCACCACTGGAGCCTATATTGGACTTAAAAGAGATGCCTAAACCAAGTATTTGGGCTTCTCAATGGCATTTTGATAATGTTGCTTCATCACAACACGAGGAAAAGTCTACTAAACGCAGGCCTCATAAATTAAAGAAAAGGCTAAGAAAAAGAAGAGTAAGAAGAGAACTACAACTCAAAAGATTATTAATAATTTAGAGGAGTATCACCAACTGACAAGACAACCATTTAGGCTTGAAAACTTTATGCTTAAACTTCATATTGTTGAATCGATGAAGAAGATAATGGTGAATCTTGTCCAAGAGAGACATGTCAATCATTTATGTGATATCATATGTTCTTCAATATTAGTTACTCCAAAATGATAAGGTAGTGAAACAACCAACCCATCAAAATTCTTATTAAAAAAAAAGAAGAGCCGAGGAGTTAACATTTGAATTTTTTAATGACTCAACAAAAGATAATAGTTCGAGATGAAGATTTATGTTTCCTGAAGAAGAGTCGACTCATCGATATCATCATGTATAAATATGAAGTTGAAAAATGAGTCTATTTTGGTCAATCTCCATAATAAGAAGTGAATTTGAAGAAACTTCTTCAGAATGAGCAAGATAAGGTGATTCAAGTTTAGTTGAGAAGTGGTAAAGTCTTACAACCTTCATCAAAGAGGGGAAATGCAAATAAAGACAAAGGCAAATAAATTGAAGTCAACGAAGATATCATTCCCAAAAATTCTAGAATAAAGCCTAAATTAAGCGTAAAGATAGGTTATAATATTCTATCACATCTGAGAAAGATTCTAGCATAATTGAGTGTGTACGAGACTCTATTGATGTCAAAAGACCTCTGAGAAACTTTGATATAGGCTCTCAAAGATTTGGAAAGTTATGAAGCTTACTTTATCAAAAAATGCATGACTGAGTTATTGTAAACTCAAGATCTCCAAGTAATCATATTTTATAAAGAAGATCTTATGTTGGAAACAGTATATCACAATCATCCTTTATATGTTACCATAGAGAGTGATGACATCTCAATCAACCGAATACTAATTGCTCTAGGTTATTCTATCAATCTTATGAGTCTAAAAGCATTAAGAGGATCATCACTTGATATCCAATATTTGGGAGAGATAAGTTGATGGTTCATGATTTCAATGAGAAAGGACAGAAAACCATGGGTTATTTTATTCTTCTGCTCAAGTTTTGGGATTTATATACATAAGCCAAGTTTCATGTAATCGATGTTAATACATCATTTAGAGCTCTCTTGGGTCGGTTGTGACTGTATGAGTATGGCATGGTCTCATTAACTATGCATCAATGTATGAAGTACCTAAAAGAGGAGAAGAGTTCAAAATTTATGGTAACCTACAACAATTCTCCATCCATGAAGCAAAGATCTATGAAGATGTAAAATATTTCATCCCTAAAGAGCCTAAGCCAATAGAGCCTCGAAGCGTAATCCACTTCAGAACTAAAAGCAACTCATAAAGGTGAAAGAGCATAAGCAAAGAGGAAAAAGAAGGCCATGTCGACTCTCCCTAAAACACTTAATTCTACATCCAAATCAAGAAGATCAGTTCCTCACTTGGGAAGTGACACACAAGAAGAAGAAAATATTTCTTTCAAACCTAAGAGAATTTATAAACTTTCAAGAAAGATAAAGTATGAAATAAGTGATTCTAAGCTATGATTTGAATCTACTTATGAAAATAGAGTTCGATGGTCATCATCAAGGATAGCTCATTTGGCGGTCGAGGACTCCTTCAAAATTATACCCATCCCTCAGCAGTACTTCAAAGAAATCACTCAACTAGAGGTTTATAACATTGAATAATTGATAACATTCTATGTGTCATCATTGAGTGAGAGTGGTAGAACAGGAACTCTATTTTACAAATCTGAAGAGTCTCAACCTCACAATTTTGATTGACTTACTCAACATGAAAATTCTGATGAGATAGTGCCAACAAGAATACCAATATACTATCCACAAAAATTATGAAGAATGATGCATAAGCTTGGAATTCATATTGGAACTACTAAACAAAGAACTCAAATCTTTAACAAGATGTGGAGCCAAAGAAGTCCTCAAGCATCACAAAGAAGTGATAAGTTTATCACTAAAGGTCTTGGGTTCATCCACAAATCTCATCAAAATAAAGTTTATTATAATATAATATAAGCTGAGATCAAAATTAATAGTGATGAAGAAGATGATCTCCATGAAATTCTTCTTACAAATAATGAAGAAGTAGAAGTCAAGCCCGCGCATGAAGAACTCGAAGATGGTGGACAAACAGCTACTAGAACTCAAAGAAATCAACCTACGAGCTGAGGATGATCCCCATCCAACTTTCATCAAACCTGATGAGAAAGTTTAAGAGCTAAAAATGCTACTTTGTGAATTCAAAGGATTACTTTGCCATATTCTAAAAATGTCGCTTATCCTCGATGTAGTTCATAAACTACATTAAACTAGATGTATTGTTAAGCAAGCTCCTGACAATGAGATTGGAGATTGAATAAGGTAATTATATAAAACTAAGAAGTCGATCAAGTAGCTTCATTGGGAGAAGTATGCATATTGGATAGCCAACATTATTCTAGTTAGAAGAAGAACCAAATCTCAGATTGATTTATGGACCTAAATAAAGTGCCAAAAGATGACTTTTGCTTTTAATATAACTATTAGTGGACAATACTTCCAACTGAATATGTTCTCATTCATGGATGGATCATCGGATATAATCAAGATGCAAGATGAGAATCACATATCATTTAGACTCTATTGGTATATAATGCTACAGTCATGCCTTTGCTTTGAAGAATGAGCTACATACCAAAGAGCCATGACATATTTTTTGATGAGTTGATTCACCATAAGGTGGAATGTTATGTTAACGATTTGGTGGTGAAGAGCTTAAATCATGAAAATCACTTTGAAGACTTGAGAATTGTATTGGAGAGAATCAAAAATATGATCTCAAGATGAATCCTCTAAAATGTGCATTCGGTATCCTAAAATTTGGGTATATTGTATGTCACAGAGGAATTGAAATTGATCCTGCTAAAATCAAGGCAATTGTAGATGCCTCCACCAAGAGTTTGCATCGCTTCTTTACAAGGACAAATTCATCCTAATTTATATCAAACCTATCGACATGCCAACCATTTGCAAAGTTGATGAAGAAGGATGCTCCATTCAAATGGGACAAGTGCCAAGAAGCCTTCAATAGCATTAAAAGCTACATGTTAAATCCACCAATCCTTGCAGCCTACTTGGAACTCATTCTATATATACAATTGTATTAGAAGAGTCCCTTGAGCATTATTGGTACAACACAATGAAGAAACCAAAAAGAGAATGCTCTTATTATATTAATGGAGGTTGATGAATAAATGAGATACTCTCGATAGAAGCATATTTAGCATTGATCTTAGTCCAAAACCTCATCATTATATGTTATCTCATAAGATTACCCTCATCTCAAGGATCAATCCGCTGAAGTACTTGATGATAAGACTAGCGTTAATAGGGCTCTTGACAAGATGGGTAGTATTACTTTCACAAATTGAAATCACATACGTTTTGCAGAAAGCAATGAAGGAACAAGTCTTAACATATTTTCTTGCTGCGCATCCCATCCTTGCGAACTCTTCTCTAATGATGATTTGCGATGAGCAAATTATGCTCATTCATGAAAGAAAAAATCACAAATTTAGAAATGTACTTTGATGGAGCCTCATCGATCAAACAAGTCCAACCTAAATTTCTCAAGGGCAAGAGGAATCACATCGCCTTCATAACACCGTAATGGGGATAATAAGAGATGATCATATGGGTTGAAGCCAAGAACTAATAATGAAGTGAGTATGAAGCATTGATAGTAGGTCTTGAAGAAGCTTTTTTCATAGGCATTCAAAACTTATATATTTTTGATAATTCTCAACTTATTATAAATCAAGTACTTGGCATCTATAAAATCAATAAACTTGAGTTAGCTTTCTACCACAAGCGAGTTCTCAAGCTTATGAAGTAAATATCAAATATAACATTAACTCGAGTCTCTCAATCGGAGAATAGCAAAATAGATTACCTAGCAAAATTAGCTAAGGAAATGACAAGTATGAATGGTGATTATCTCATGATCGACATATTTACTCAATGAGTTCTAGAGATAGCAAAGTATTAATCCCTGCGGGTAGAGGGGTTATCAAATTTGACATAGCAGGATGTGACTCAGGTTGCTCCTCATCCTCCCCAAAATTAACAAGTTATAACAAGAAGAGCTAAACATGATATTGCTTCAGAAAAGTAGTGGAAAGCCTTTATAGTGGAAGAGTCACATGATTGGAGGCAACCTTTCATTGACTACTTTAAAGAAGGTAAATTATCAAATAATAAATTACTGGCAACTCAAATCGAGAAGAGAATGTTGTGCTATGATTTCTTCAACAACACTTTATATCATAGATCTTTTGAACAAATGTAGTTGTGATGCCTAAATGTAGTTGAAGCTAGCAAAGTGATGGTTGAAGTTCATGAAGGACTTTGTGGTGCACATCAGTCAGGTCCCAAGATGATAATAAAGATCAAAAGGATATTATATTCATCTATGGTGAGAGATCAGATATCATGCTAAGAAGTGTCATGAATGTCAAGTACATATAAATCCACCAACCTCCAAATTACACCCAACAATAGCATCTCGCCATTTGAATGGGTACATAGTAATTGGACCAATTGATCATCAGCTGGACACAACTTCATCCTAGTAGTAACTAACTATTTCTCTAAATGGGCTGAAGTTACTCTATTTAAAGAAGTTACTATTGATGGAGTGATTAACTTCTTTACGCATAATGTGATCTATAGATTTTGAGTGTCGCGTCGAATAATTTTTTATAATGGCACAACTTTCAAAAATACAAAGATTTATAAATTCGTCGATCAACACAAAATTGATTAGTGATATTCTTCAATATATAATCCAAGGGCAAATAGTTTGGTAGAAGCCTTTAATAAAAGACATTAGTCAAATTGCTCAAGAATCTCACTAAAAATAAAAGAATGGCATACCAAATTGATAGAGGCATTATATATCAACTACTATAAGATGCCTAACTAAAGCCACTCCTTATTCATTAGTATTTGGAACCGAGGTGGTCTTTTTGCTTGAAGTTGAGTTGCCTTCACTTCGAGTAGCCATCCAATACAATCTAACTAAAGATCAAAATGCTTGTTTAAGAATGGAGGAACTCGACACGCTTGATGAAGTTAGATTGCAAGCTCATCAAAATCTAAAGGTTTATCGAGCAAAGATGTCCAGTGCTTTTGACCATACGATGTGGCCTCGAATATTTCAAAAAAAAGAATTAGTCTTGGTGCTGAGATGACCAATTTTTCCTAATCAAAAATTTGATGGAAAATTTGAGCCTAATTGGGAGGGCCCTTTTGTCATTGAAAAAGTGTGCCAATTAGGGGCATACCAACTCATTAACTTAAATGGTGAAAGATCAATGCCACCAAGTAATGGTTGTTACTTAAAAAAGTATTATACATGATAAATATATTCTCGAGGTACAATAGAAATCCCTCTGCAAGATAGGGGCATTTTTTTAGTATATTTATTTAGGTCGACATCATGCTTTGTGCCACGATCTCTAAATAAATGTACTTACTCAAGATAAAGAAAACTTTTCTATAAAAATTCTTCTGTTATACAGGGAGCATTTTAGATTTCTATACATAGATGAAATCAATGTTACATGCTAAAACTATCTTAAGATCAAATATATCAACTCATACATTGATAAATTTTCTTAAAATTATTTTAGAGCTCTTCCGAAGTGCTTTAGAATTTTCCCTACAAGATAGGGCATTTTTTATTTTATCTAGGTTGACATTGTGCTATAAGACAAGATCCTCAAATATATATTGGTTCAGGTTGACATCGAAGCTTTACCAAAAAATTTATCTATATACTATTATTGTTGCGTTCTTGCAAGAACAAAAAAAAAAAGAATTTATTTTACGCATGAAAAGACCCTAAATCAAAAAAAAAAATTTATCTCAAGATTCAACAAATTTCGAGATCAAGTCAAGAACTCCCAATAAGCTTCAATCAACCGAGTTGGAAAAATATCAACCTCTACATCTAAGTCAGACACTAATGGGTTCTAAAGGTTGAACTCAACAAGCACATAAATGATCGAGTTGCTGATGCTCTCCTCACTCAACAAGCCATAAGAAAAAACCACAGTGAAAGAGTCCTCATTCATTAGTCCAATGACCAAATCACCAACACATCACGGCTTAAGTTGAAGACTCGAGTAGGTTCTAAAGGTCGAACTCAACAAGCCTATAAATGGTCGAGTTGCTGACACTCTCCTTACTCAATAAGCCAAAAGAAAAGGTCGTAATGAAAGAGTCCATGCTCATCAATCCAATGATGATAGTTATTCAATCTCAAACCAGATCCAGCTTAGTGACTACAAGCAACCAGAATCCAAGAGATCTTTCTACCTGATCGATAGATTAAGATAATCTGAGGAAATAACGCAATTCAAAGTACCAAATCAATCTATATATTACAAGGTGATATTTCAATCTTTTCAAATTTGATCAAGCATAAAGCACAGATAAAAGCCAATCTCCTTATCAAGTCCGCCAAAGCAGAAAGCACAGGACCGAGGAAGCAATTCCATAGTTCATACAAAGCCGATGGCCGAGCTAAAGGAATTATATAGTTCTTCAATCTTTTAAAGCACGCATTGCTATGCTGATAACTTAACATTATAGACCTAATATAAGCAAGAAGGTCGGGTCATCTATACGCACCCTTCAACAAGTCTCAAAGCAAAGAAGCATGATAAGATATACATGCACTTCCCGACAAGTCAATGCGGACAAACCAGTCAATCCTTCATCAAGTCCAAGCTAGCTTAAAGCGTAAGGAATTTTAAGTCTCAAACAAACAAATCAATTCATCTATCAAACCCTCAAGCATAAAAGCTAGGGTCGAGGAAACTTAAATCAAAAAATGACACAAAAAAGAAAGAGATCTTCAAGAAATCCATCAAGCATAGAATAGATGGTAAGTAAGTTTATTTATCTGACAAGTCAATCAAGACAAATCAGTCAATCATATCATTTAGCTCATCCAAACACAAGCCCAAAGGGTCAACTAATTTTCAACAAACATGACTCGCTTCATGAGTGAATCACTTTTATCGGGGGGCATTTGTTGACCCTCAGTTCTAAAACCGCTCCTGCCTCTCTCATTCGTTCACCCCATCTTGTAAGGAACTGCATGCTTGGATCCTCCCAATCGAATGACAATGAACTGCATGCACAACCGTTCCTCCAAGCTCCCATACTCTCGGTTCGTCCTCAAAAGGTCTCAATCTGCTCTAATCGAGGCTTCCTCTCATTCATTCTTAGTCACTTTCTTGTTCGTTCGCTGCAAGATGCAAGTTTCTCATTCCCTTCTATGCCACAAGCTCTTCAAACTTTGAGTCTGATCCTCTCCTTCGCTCATTTCCACGCCCGATCAAGCTCGTCCTGCTCTCCTGCATGATCACCATGAGCATCCTCTGACTCTCCTTCCTCAATCAACCAAACTGAGCCCTCCTCTCTCAAAATCGAAACCTCGATCATCTCCCACTTTTGTGAGATTTTGAATCCCATAAATTTTCCTATTACCAAGATTTGGTAAATCTTGATTTAACTTGCAAAAATACCTTGGTTGGATTTAAGATTAAATTTGGCTTAAATCCTGCTCCAATCCCGCAACCAAACAACCTCTCTTTCTATCCTTGCAAGTGACAGAAACCGAGAAAGAATACCATCATCAGGCGGATTCTCCTCTAGGTTTCTAGCATTTCCATTAATCCTGTAGCCAAACAGCCCCTCATTCCTTCCTTGCAAGTGACGAAAATCGAGAAAGAGTATCATCATCAAGCGGGTTCTTCTCTAGGTTTTTGGTATTTCTATCATTCCTTCCACTTTATTTGTGCTTGTTGATCACTGCGTTATTCGTTACAAAAAAAATGAGATGAAATGAGTTTGGATGTGTAGGGATGAATATGTGGAAATGATTGTATGTATATGCATATGCATTTGTCTTTTATAGGTTTGAAGACTTCTTCATGCTCATCAGGGTGTGATGAGATGGAAATTAGTTGAGGTGTTACAAACAATCCCACACCTCCACCAACGATCCTCCAAAAATTGTTAGATGTCCTCTCAAAATGTCAAATTTCCGAATTTGTATACATTGCATTGTATTGGTTTCCTTTATGTAGGTGATTGAATGCCTCATTATGCTCATCAAGGCATAACGGGATTGAAATTTGGCCAAGGTGCTTCAAAACACCTATTGTCACACTCATCAAGGCATGACGAATAGGCCAAAACAATTCCAATGTAGCCCCCTATACGAGGATGATGCCGAAATGCTGCCAAAATTTCACCAAATTTTTTAGACTTAATAAAAAAAAGAATAACTTAATATTAAGTTAAATATAAAATATAAAGTCCTAAAATAATTCATTTATAATTAAATTTGAAGGAGCTTAATAAATATTAATACCATATAAGAGTGAATCAAGTAAAAATGGACTCCATTCACTTAATTTATCACCAAATGAATGCTTGAGCATGTTGCATTATATGTTGAAATAAATGAGGATATTCAAGTCAAATGCAAGTGAAGCTCGAGGTAATAATAAACTCACAAGAGACTCATGATAAATCAAGTTTAGTGTCTTTTAAATCAATATGAAATTTGAGTTAAGAATAAATCCAAATTGGATTTAATATTTTACATGAATAGGGATGAAAATGACGCTAGCTAATAAACATGAATATGGCTAAAAGCAATAACCAAAATTAGTATAACTTAATAAAAGTAATTTAAATTGAACACAATCAAGCTTGGAGAATGAAGATGAAGCTTGATAACTCATTTACATGCTATAACAAATTGTAATTGTTAGTTGGCTAAGAAGAATTAATTGGACTTTGTGGCTTATGTTCTATCATGTGTGAAAATGATCGAAAGAGAATAAGCCAAATGCAAACATAACTTTGAATTCATGTTATACTTATGGGGAGGTTACATGAAGCTAGAAGGGTAATTTTCAAATGAGGTAGAGCCCAAATCAAACTCTATAGTGGGATTTACAAAGATTATGCCTTCTTACATTGCAACGTCTACTTTAAAATGAATTGAGGAAGGCACTAAATGAACATAAATTAAAGCACATGATTTGTTGAGTGTTGTTTTCAAATTAAAGTAAAACCAAATAAAATTCATAAGAGGTTTTCACTATGACTAAATAGCCTATTAGCAAAATTGAAACTATCAATAATCGAATTTGTATTCAAAAGAGGCTTGAATTCAAATAAGCTCGCTTAGAAGAAGTATAACAGCTCGTATAAATGAATATCAAATTTGAATGTTGAATTTGAAAAGATCTAACAAGTCTTTAATGAGCATAAGCCAACCATTGAAATTTAGAAATTCTAAGAATAAATAAAATGCAAGTAAAGATGCAACATTTTAAGTGCAAATATAAACATAAAATGCCTTCTACACCACTGGATTTGCAACACATCATACAAGCAAACATAAGGCGTTAATTAAGGCTTTAATTGAACCCTTGCAAATATTATGAAGTAGGATTAAAACTCAAATTCAATATTTTAAAATTATGCAAGCATTCTTAAACACTGAATGCTTAAATTTAGTGTATGAGGATGCAAATGGGTTGCTGTTTGGTCTTGTGACAAATTTAACAAAACTTAAAAATCTAATTATTATGAGAATTTCAACTTATTAAAATATTTAAGAAGCTAATTTTATCAAGTGACATCAGATATGTTCCTATGTTAGAAGCTAAACATAGTTGACAGGATCTAAAGTTCTCAAATATATTTGATTCAATCAATTAACTACATCAATGATGGCTGTGTTGAATGGTGATTTCAAAAGGATACTTATCAAATGATTCTAATTTCAAATCAATTTAACTTAAATCAAGTATCAATTTAAAAATTACTTAAATGAAATTCAATCATTAAAAGCTTAAAGCAAAACTCAATCTATCCACCTTTCACAATAGTTTGTTGAAGGTGATAAATTAAAAAAACTCAAGCTCACAAAGGAGCCAATGTCAAATCAAGTATAATGTTCACTCAATCAATCTCATGCAGACGTCTCATGTCCTCACTGGCTGTAATAAAGTCCATGATAATGCGCTATGACTAGAGTTCTCTAATAAATGCTTTGTCAAAACTCCATTATATTACATCAATGAAAGTAGATGCTAATGGCTCGCTTTGAGTTGTAAATCAAAGGATATACTGATGAAAAAAAGCTATGTCAAATGTATACTTAAGTCTATCTCCTAGAAATACCAATTATAGTCTATAAGAATTTCTTTAACGTAACCCATGTGTTGTTGTTGATAAGGATCCTTACATGTTGGGGACTACCTCTCAAAGTAGACACCAATGCAGGTGATGGAACCATGGGATCTAGAGGCACGCCATCATTAACCATGCTTTATGTTAAAATGATGAATTTCATAAATCTAAATTTTAACTCATGTCTACTATATGTAATTGTTATCTAATGATTACTTAATCGAAAGTTCTCTCTCCACTTATGGGAGGTAATATAGGGTGCTATAAGAAAAAACCATCTAAAGTCCTCACAAAATGAGGAAGAAATCTCTCGGTAGTGTCATATATACTATCTCATCTTCCTTCTGAAAATTACACCAACACATTTTAAATCACTCTCTGCATATGTCAAGAGGTCGGTGGCGAATTTTCAGAGCCCACAATTATGATCACGACTGAAACTCATATGCTCCCCAATGGCTCTGTACCTTGATATGTGAATCATATGGTACACTTGATATGGTAAAACCTCTCCATCTAAGGTGGACTTAAAATTATCTCTGGGACAAACACCACAGTTCAAGGATTTCTTGGATGACAACTCATGTATATTGATAAGGATCCTAAGTCAGTTGACTACCTCCTTTGACAAAGTAGACTAGGGATCGCGATAGCTCGGGATGACGGAACCATGGGATCTAGATCGGGCACATCATCATTTCCCCAACCATCAATTTTAAGTTAAAATGATGATTTCATAATCTTAAATTTTAAACTCCACATATTGCTACTATATGCTATGCATTTAGCGATCTAACGACTAGCCTTAATTGAAAGTTCTCTCTCTCTCAGTATTGGGAAGGGTAATTAACTATAGGTGCTTACGCCTATAGGAAACCTGGAACCAAATCTAAAGTCCTCACCAAATGAGGGAAAAATCTCTGGGTAGTGTCTTATTTACTATTACATCTGCCTTCTGAAGATTTCACCGACACATAAATTATACTCTCTTCATCGAGAGGTCGATGGCGAATTTTCGGAGCCCATATTATCATTCACTAATAAATTTGCCTCCTAATGCTCTCTCTCTCTCTCTCTCTCTCTCTCTCTCTCTCTCTCTCTCTCTCTATCTATCTATCTATCTATATCTATTTATCTATCTTAGGCGTTTGGTATAATTGTAATGCAAGCAACGTGAAGTCATTGTAGGGAAAAATGCTTTTAGAAATGTGGTTCTGAAGAAGCGGTTTAACTATTTGGAAGATTGAGTCCAGTGTCTTCGCTTGTCGTAAAAAAGTTGTAAACCTTATGGTCATATAGCATCAAAAGAGTAAAAAAAATGCAAATAAAATGAGAACCATTTTTCTTAAAGAAGAAGATAATTAATGCAAACAAAGAAAATGAGAGACGAGACACCACCATTTGGCGAAAAAATCGAGAGAGTGGTGAAAGTAAAACCACAAAAGATGAACTAAACAAAAAACCAAACCCATTATGGATTCGTCAATTGGGAATGATAGTTATTTCCAGCAACAGATGGAGTTGTATAGTAATGAACAGTGAGAACTGAGAGAATCCAACCAAATAAAAGGAAACCGAGAGAATGAAAAGTGGAAACAAATGCAACTGTACATTCATTCACAATTTGAACATACCTAAATGGATTACCAAGGGAAACAGATTGACAAATCCAAAACACTTTTCTAGGAAAGACTTAATTGCAAATCCAGAGAAACCGAGAGAAGTAGGTGTTAGCACTTGTAAATCACAACAAATCAGGAACACTTTATCACTTCATTCACATATATTGAGTGATTTAAAGAATCAAGAAATACACTTAACTTTCATTGCTAGGACATGCATTTCTTATTGTTGGAGTCACGAACAAAACAAGCGAGATAGTGCTCATCACAAGGAATGGAAAACAAGTGAAGGAATTGAAGGTCCTTTATCATTCGATGATGAAGCCCTAGCTCAAGTAACTTCACGTTCAAGGGAAGAGCAAAAATGCGAGGAGATGGGAAGGGTAATGTCGATTTTATCGTTATACCTAGTTAATGAGGATAATTTGAAGAAAACTTTATGCGGGCGAATTTTGAGAGGCATCGAGTCCTCGTTAAAAGCAAAATTCCGCCACAATTTTTTAAGAAACGACAATATAAAAGTAACTCTCAAACGATCGAGACTGCTTTTCTCAAACGAAAAGCAACAAAAAACCTATGCCAAACAAGCCCCTAGTAATAACTTCCCTTCAATTTTGGTGGATATTTTATGTATATACATGCTACATAATTCTTATATATTTACATAAATAATATCTAATTTTTTAATATCACATTAAAATATTACATATTTAAATATCAAATTTTAAATGTTAAATAAAAATACATATAAACTGTATGGTATGTATGTAAATGTTCCTCTATTTATTTAACAGTCGTTTAAGCCAAAAAAAATGGAATTCGGTACTCAAATATGTAGAGATCCACATTATAAATGCAGACATTTTGCCTGTGATTGATAAAATAAAAACTAGCTCCCAGCGGAGCTTCAATAGTTAACAACAGTTAACGAGTACAAACCAATTTATATGGAATTTGATGAAACTGAAAGAATACTCTTAACACTCAGTCCTCTGCATTCTCTTAAAGCTTGGATATGGAAGAAAAATGCCTAACCTATACTCTTTGACCCTGAACTTACTATACATTTCCCCATGGATACCTTTGGCTCCACAGGTGCAGAGGCCACATCCTGCCGAACGAGAGCTTCTCTTATTCCAAATTTTTTTAGTTGCTTTTTGAGGGGAGTTTTGTGAACTTCTGAGGAATATTGAATTTATTGTGGCTGTTTCCTGAAGAAGGGTTTCTGACAAACAAGAAGCTTCTCATTTTTGTTAGCTTCAATTTCTACCATGCGTGCTTCCCATCTCAGCTGTGTGGTTACTGATCTGAATGCTTCAATAAGTGGCGCTGAGTCTTGAACTATGACCCAGCCCTGCATCAGAAAGAAAAAATGATGTTAAAATGGTTGATAAATAATAAGAAAATCAACAGTGACCTTTAGGTCCCTCCTTCCTCCCCTAAAAAAATAAAAAAAATTTAAATTCAATAGGCTAATGGCTGTTATGTGGATAAAAAGTAGACTTATGCTGCTTTGGTTTTTCAAGAGGAAATACTTGTAATAATGAACTTAAAAGTTCAAGCAAACAGGTTGTCACGAATGGATAACTTCTATTCCATAAGCTTTCCCACACTAAGATCCTATATATATAGATAGATATATATATCATACTGGAAATAAGCAGAATAAAGTCCCAACATACCTTATTGCCGTGGAAAAAAATGGTGATTAGTATTATTCAAAGCATACAACTTGGTCTGATATCATACTGAATCTGGGAAGCGCTATGGTATAAAGCTCAGGGAATAGATTGTAGCTTACAGAACTATATTTAAAAAAACTAGGAATATTAGCCAATGATAGTATATAAAAGCCATAGTTGCCGGCTTTTTTATAAGAAAAATACTGAAGTTGGAAGAATGCCGTGACGAAAGTTTGAAGCAGGTAAATGCCATGATTTTCCAAAATAAATTTAATATTTAAGATTTTCATTGTAGAAAATTTACAAAAAGAAATAGAGAAATAGTAATTTAGTTTAATTATTTGAAAAAAAAAAACGTTAATGGAGTTGACATGCACAAGAAGAATCTAGTTGAACAAATAGCACATTCCAGAATCACTTTTCTCGTGGACATTATTCTAGTGGTTAAATTCCATATTTCCATTTTTACGATAAAACCAAGAACATAGCTTTCTTCCCATGAAGGTTGCGAAGTTCAGATTTCCTTCGGTAGGAACCTACTGTAACAAGAACAATGGAAAGAAACATTCACGCAGCTATATTTTCTGAATAATGTTACGTGGTAACATGTTAGCCATTTGACTGAGCTTTTATGACAGTAAACTATAAAAAAAACGAAAGATTCAGGAGTAAATTCGCTTACCTCTGGTCGCAAGATGCGATCAATCTCCAAGAACACATCGAGGATGGAACACCTGTGCTGTGGATGAGTTGATAACAATCCTTTAGCAAGCACAGCATCATAAGTTCTTGGATATGTTGGGAATGCTTCGCACCTAAAGTAAAAGAGCCATACATTTAAAAATTTAGATTTTTTACATTAGGTTAACCACAGCCATCAAACTCACATTAATAAAAGGGAAAATTATTACTTTATCTAGTTAAAAAAATCTAACGAAAAAGAGGGGCATTCTCATACAAAAGACTTTATGAGGCTTACCCAAACAAGTAGTCCAACTAACACCACCTTCACAACATAATTGATCTACATAATGACATTAAGGACAACATCAAAGAAACCCACAAAACTAAATAGGGCAATCTGACCTAATATTAAGACAACCGAGGGTCTAGGATTCTAATCTGGTTGGGTTAGGGCTGCACATTAACAAATGAAACCCCGACCAATCCCAAGCATAGATATATGAATATTATATATGTAGATCATGTATTCATATATTTTAAAAAGCCAAGCATGCATGCTGAACTTGGGAAGTCTATTGGAGCACCAAAGACAAGTCCTACAGTCTTTACTAATATAGCTCGGTATATGTAGGTCCCATTAATCCTGGTCTATTCAACATTGATGAGGTCTCAAAAAGAAAAAAAAAACTTAGAAACAAAAATGCTTTGGATAAAACCAAAGCAAGCAACATGGTTAATTAATGTACTAATTTAATAGAAAAAAATATAACAAGTACTGTGTCGGTCTGCCAAAGTGCTCAAGATCAAAAGGCTTATGCCGATGATGAGAGTAAGAAGTTCGGTAGAAGAAAATAGGGGTTGTTAAGTGTTCTTGCACTCACATAATTGAGAAAACTTAAGGTGGATTTTAGCAGTAAAAAAAGACTAAATGATAGATAAAACAAATAAACTGATAAAAAATCTATGAATTGTACACATTTTTTTGATTATTTTTGGTAATAGAATGGACCCCATAAAGAAGTATCAACACTCAAGAATAAAACAAACACAACTATCTAGATAAGAATTGTAGTATACATAGAACTTAAGAAAAAGGAAATTTCTAGATGTTTTCAATCTATTTGGTTCAATCAGGGTAGATCTGGACTGAGCCAACTCATGACTAGAAAAATCCTCTCCACAATTATAAGAACCATGATCTAAAATGGGAGATGAGTTCTTAACTAAATCATGATCAATTGATGCAATTTTTTGGCTTGAGGAGAAGAGAGAGTTGGAAGTGAGACAAAGCAAGAGATATAAGACGAAGGAGAGAGTGAGAGATGGATAAGGTGACTTATCTGTTGGAATTAATATAAATTGAGAGTTACAATGAGAAAGAAGAATCAAGAGGGTTAATGTGTGTAAACAAGTAAGGGAAAAAAGGTAGGCATGTGATTGATAACAGAGGGAGGGAGATAAAACAATATTGAGGGAAGAGATGCCGACACTTGTAGATGAAAGAGAATAAGTCAGAGAAAGCATCCTGATCTCCTTCATCCTTTAGTTACTTCAAGAAATCCCTAAACTATTTTTGTTTCTCTATTCATCTTAATAAATAATTTAGATAGTAGTTAGTCGACCAATCCATCTAAGGTGTAGGTTGAAGTATGGACTGACTTGTGCAAGTATGATTACAGCTTATATCTCCTCCTGACTAGTGAAACCCCACCTATGATCCTAATACTAAATATATTTAGATTGGAATGATTTTAAAGGTACAAATCATAAATTGTTATATTCTAAATTATTTGATATTTGGAATAATGAAATAAGACTAAAAAACACGAGCTTAAGTAACAGAATAAGAAGAGCTCTGAGAAGTGTTAGAATAGATGGATTTATGGTCGATGGCATTTCTATATTATTTGGTGTGTTAAATTTTATGACATCTTTCATTAGAAACTCATAATTTGAGATATAAAGCTTAAGTTTGTGACTATTCATTAAATCATATATAAATTTATATATTAATATATGCTCAAGGAAAATGCTAATTTTCTTAATTTAGGGATTCTCTTTGTTTTGCTTACATTGAAATTAAAACTCTCACAAAATATTTACATGTGTAAGAATACCTTCGTTGACCTCCATATATGTGTCATAAGTTGAGTTAAGCCTACAAGTCTAATTCAACGGATTTCAAGTTTGAAGGCAAATCAAAGCTAAAACGACGCCATCGAAAATAATAAACGACCTCCGATCGACTAACGGACTCGCCATGTCGCCGTAAAGAAATCGTCAAATATAAATATTGCACAACTCGATGATCAACCCATGCCATCGTCGCCAACGTACGCAGTATATCGAGATCGCGATGCAAAACCAAGATCTCCGTCCCATGAAAATTGATCGCATCGCCTTCAAACGTCAAAATCAAGTAAGCTCGTGCACTCAATTGGACAAGTTTGCGCGAACATCGAGTAAGTCAAAAGCGGCGACGCATATTGGAATTGAAATTAACTCGCCGACTTGTATCAAACAAACTTGCTAAACGGATCGCACTGCTGCAGTCCAACATCAATAACTCTCAATCAATATATATCTTAACCTTATATCAATGTCGGCATGAAATTCATATTTGGTTTAATTAAACGCTTAAGAAACTAATTTAAAATTCTTATTTAACTTTAATAACCCAAATTAAGCCCTAATCGAACCAGCCCTATTCCTCACACGCGCGACCCACGGTTCTTCTCCCTCTTCCACGTGAGAAGCGCTCCTCCCTTCACGAGAGCCCCACGTTGGGACACGCTACATAGCTCGAGCTCGCCGCCCGCTCGTCCATTCGAATGCCGACCGTTCCCTCCTCTATTTCCAAACCACCAGCCATCCTTCTTCACCCCATATAATCAAATCAGAAGAAAAATCTCTTTTAGGAAAAAAGAGCGATCTTTAACCTTCGATTTCAGGCCGAGAGCTCCGTTCTTCAAGGTTTCTGGAAGTCTGTTAATGGCGACTAAGGAGTTGGGAAGAAAGACCGAGAGCCATGAAAATATGAGTGACATCTCACGTAAATCATAATGAAGACCTGCTATCATCAGGATCATCATACAATAACTCAAGAATAGACTACATCTAAGATATAAGGAACTCCTCCTCACCTTAAGTGCAGACAAAAAGAGTTGGAATAGAGTTCTGTTGATTCTTTTCTGGGTTGCCACGTCGAGCAGTAGTCAATATTACATGGACTTCACTCTAGTCACGCGCCAACTTGCAACTCTCAGCCTCACAAATTTTGTAAGACATAGTAGCCTCCTGTTGCCGGAACTTGACCTTTTCTTATAATGCTATGGGAACCCAGATTGTTGCCGAGCTTGATGCCAGCCTCACCAACTCTCTCTCACTTTCTGTTGAGTATTGACGCATTGGGGATGGAATGGACACACAGTGCTGAAAGAATATCAGGGAGTGCTGGTGATGTGCTTGAAGACAACCCCGTTAGAAGATTGAAAGTTTTTGTCTATGATCTACCGAGTAAATACAATAAGAAGCTAGTTGAGAAGGATCCACGATGCCTGAATCACATGTTCGTTGCTGAAATTTTCATGCATCACTTCTTAATATCTAGTTCGATTCGAACCCTAAATCCCGAGGAAGCCGATTGGTTCTATACACCGGTTTATGCCACATGTGACTTAACTCCAAATGACCTTCCCTTGCCATTTAAGTCTCCAAGAATGATAAGTGTCATTTAGTTGATCTCATCAAGGTGGCCTTATTGGGACAGAACAGAAGATTTGAAGAGCTCATCACACTCATCGTGTGTGAGATGAAAATCGATTATTTGTCATGAAAACGCTTCATCACTCATCAAAGCGTCGAATAAGTGTTTGATAAAATGTATGCTGCATGCAAAAAAAGCAAGGTGTTTGAAAATGCGAAAAGATTGTATATCATGTGCTTGTCTTTAAGCGGTTGAAGACATTCATGCTCGTCAGGCGTGACGAGATGAAATTTACATGGTGTCGAAAATTTCATCGCTGTGTGGTAAGCAAAACCGTCGATGTGGCATCTCTTGCCGAAATCGTAAATTTGATTATTTATATATATATATATATATATATATATATATATATATATATATATATATATATATGTGATTGAAAGGCTCGTTATGCTCATCGTGAGATGAAAACCGAATCTTAAACCCCATCATGTGATCAGTGATGGATAGACAAAACAATTGATGTAGCCACATGCGGGGCGTTGGATCTTGTCATCTTTGTAAATTTAGGCGAAATTAAAACTTAAACAAATTCAAATGAAAATCATCTAAATTTAAGTTAAATAAAAGATATATGATAAATATGAAGATAAATATTAAATCAAGAGAAATAGGTAGAGCACTTAAAGAAAAATTTTGAAAGAATACAACACCTTATTTAAAATGCAAGTAAAATTTGAGGTAACACCAAACTCACTTTTTAATTGTAATTCTCATACTTAAATTGAGCGTGTGAGTTCTCTTTTATTCAAATTCTTCAAAATTAAACAAGTCTTAATTGAAACTTGAGGAGATAAATACCAAGCTCATAAGAGATTTACCATAAACTTAAAAATCTAATTTTCAAATAAATATGAAAATTAATGTGGAGTTAAGAATGAATTCAAATGGGGTTTAATAGTTCACATATGAATATAAATGTGACTATGAAGCTAGCCAATAAACATAAATATGACTAAAGTAGTAGACACTGAAGTTATTATAACTTATTCCAAGCGAATAAAAAAATGATTTGAATTGAACACAATCAAATTTAAGGAATTTATATGAAACTTGATAGCCTATGTATCAGCATGATTAAGACTTCTTCTTGAATAATGACATGTATTCAAAAGAAGTTTGAATTCAAATAAGCTCGTTTAGAGGAAACAAGCTTGTATGAGCCAATGTCGAATTTGAATGTTGAATTTGCAAAGATCTAATGTCTTTAGTGAACATAAGCTACCATTGAAATTTAGAAAATTATGAATAAATAAAATACAAGTAGAAATAACATTTTGAGTGCAAATATAAATCTAATTCGCTTCAAAATGCCACGAACCCTGATACTCAAATGCAAGGCACATTTAAAAATTCAAAGTAAATACGTCCGATTCGCACATCGCAGTAAGCAAATCGTTAAAGGCATTCTTAAATGCACGCATGGGCTCGACACTACTGAGTATTTAAATTCAAGTGTCACGAGGATCTTTGCGGCGGGTTCTTCGTTTAATCTTGTGATTGGTTAACAAAACCTAAAAATCTATAATGATTTTAAATTAGTGAAATATTGAGAAGTTAATTCATGTGTGATAGATCGATCGTTAGAGTTAAGCGGTGACGATCTAAAGTTCTCAAATATATTGATCAATCAATTAACTTCTCGATGATAGTGTTGAATGGTGATTTCAACCGAGAGGATACTTCCATCAAAATGTGATTTTTAAATCAAATTAAATTGAGTGTCAATCTAAAAAATTATTTAAATGAAACTCAATCATTAAAAGTTTTCAATCTCAACCTTCCCTATTTATCAAAGTTGACAAATTAAGAAAATTCCTCATAAAATTGATGTCAAATCAGTGTTCTTATGTTCAAAATCTCTGTCATGCTGGGGCGTGGCGTGTCTCATTTGCGTGAAGCTTGGCAGGCTCCAGATGATCGATTACGGCCGAGTCCTCGATCGGGTGGTTTGGCTAGTAAGGCTCTATTATTTACGACACGGCGTAGAAATATCTGCTCGCCCTTTGAGTTGTGAATCATAGGGTATGATAGAATAACTCGTCATTAAGACTTAAGATTCTCCTTAGAAAAACTCACCCAGTCTACAAAGATTTCTTGAATCGTAATATAAGGATCCTTTGGTCGGTTGGGTTGATTCTCTCCTCCTAAGTAGTAGGGACGCGACGGGATGAAATATGGGATCTAGATCGAGGCGCGTCATTCCCCAACCATCGGTTTAAGGAAATGATAAATTTCATAATCTTAAATTCTAAAACTCCATATCTTCTTGCTCGCACTTAAGGACTAACCTTGTCGAAAGTTCTCTCTGCATTGAGAGAGGTAATAATTATAGAGGGATTGCTTTATAGGAAACCCGGAACTAAATCTAAAGTCACCAAAAATGATTCAAATCTCGAATAGTCTTATCTACTTGTTGATCTTATTACGAAATTACTTTAAAAATCACTCTTTTCAAATCAATTTGTCGAGAGGTTGGCGAATTTTAGAATCGAGATTTACGGCGACTCGTTGGGACAAGTTTCTCTTTCCATCTTTGTTGTCATCTAGTATAATAGCGTGAAATATAATGAAATTAAAGTTTAAAGTTACTTGGAGAAGCTGCTTTAGTTCTCGAGAACACAACTCGTTAAACCTTCGCCTTATGAAGGCATGATCAGCTTCCTCGGAGGAAAATTGAGTAGAAGGCAAAGGAAAAGAAGTGTTGAACTGCGAGCTCAATAGTTGCTGATTGAATCACTAGCCATGCAATCAGACTTGATGTCAGAAGCGAGTGTTCCCACTCACAAAAAGTTTGAAAATCTCAAGTGGATTTAAAAGAACAGCTCTACTGGTGATATCAAACAATCATTCTGGGAGCAATGACATCAAGCTATAACCCCACAAAGGAGGCATCCCGAGACTCTGTCTTCTAGAGTGCACATGGTGTTAAAAGTTGTCAAGGAGAAGAGTCTTATGAAGAAAAAGCATCAATGTCTGATTATCAGAGAAAATGAGAAAGCTTCACCAAAAAGGCTACTCTTAATGAGGAATGCTCAAGACCATTCTATGTAATTCCTACACGGTGACCATCAAGCGTGACCCGACCGTGTTGAGAATCCTTCAGAAAGGTCAGATAGAAAGAAAAATAAATATGGAGGAAGCCTCGAGAAATAAGAATGCAAAAGCTTCTTCATCAGAAAGCAAGCTAACCGAGATAGCGAGAGAAAGAGAAATGATCAAGTTTCAATGATTCAAGCAGAAAATTATACAACTAGCTGTGAAACCAGAAGTGAGTGTTCCAATCCATAATCGAATTGATAGCCTAAGATGGGTAAAACGGAATAGCTCTACTAGTCAAATCAAATAATTCTTTTGGATCTGACAACGTCATCGGCTAAAGCGTATGCAGAGTGCATCAGGTTTTCAAAGTTGCTAAGGAGAAAGAACTGATAAAAAGAAAATATGAAGGTCCTGTCATCAAGGAGGCCAGAGTTGCTCCTTCAAAGAGACCCCCTCCTACAACCCTGACAAGATGTCGACTAATTCAAGTCCACACGGTGAGCATCGAAGTGTGACACTTGAACCATAGGTCCAAAAATCCGCTGACGAAAGGTCCCCGGCAAAGACGTAAGCAAATTTGGAGGCCAAAACCTCGAAGTGAAACTACCTTAAAGAAAGACAACGACGTGACATCTGGACTGTACTCCCATAAAATCTACTCCTTATGCGCTAGTATTTGGAGTTGAAGCAGTCTTGTCACTTGAAGTTGAACTACATTTACTCCGAGTAGCCATCCAATATGATCTTATCTAAGATGAGAATGTCACATCTGAGGATGGAAGAACGATCGCAGTGGAACCAAGCTCTGAAAATTTAGAAGTCTACCGAGCGAAGATGTCCAAAGCATTCGATCATACAGTGTCCTCGAACTTTTTAAGAATGAGAAATGTTCCTAGTGTTGAGAAGACTAATTAATCCTTACCGCAAGATAGGCGGTAAATTTGAGTATAATTGGGAGGGCCCCTTTGTCATTGAAAAAATGTACCAAGGAAGGGAATACCAACTCATTAACTTAAAGGGTGAAAGACCAATACCGTCAATTAATGGTCGATACTTGAAAAAGTATTATATATGACGACCACATTCTCAAGGTACAATAGAAATCCCCCTGCAAGACAGTGGAAATTTTTTTTAGTATATCTATTTATGTCGACATCATGCTTCATGCCGAGATCTTTAAATAAATATACTCACTCAAGATGAAAAAAGTTTTCTTAAAAATCCCCTATTACACATGGGACAATTTCAGATTTCTATATATAGATGAAATCAATGTTACATGTTAAAACCCTCTTAAGAGCATATCAATTCAAATATTGATATATTTACATATTTTCATCTTAAAAGTTCTTTTTAAAGTGCTTTAGAATTTCCCCTGCAAGACAGGGGCATTTTTTTAGTTTATATCAAGTATATTCTGATTCAGGTTGACATCGAGCTTTACGCCGAAATCCTTGAATATATCTATAATTGTTATTGTTAAGTTGCAGGTTCTTACAGGAACAAAAAGAATCTATTTACATGCATGAAAATACAACCCTAAATATCAAAAGTTTATCTCTCATATTTGTCAAATTCTGAAGATCAAGTCAGAAGAACTCCCAATTTTGGAAACTTCAATCAACTGAGTTGAAAAAGTCTAGAACACCTGATGGATTCTAAAGGTCGAACTCAAAACTATAAATGGTCGAGTTAACGCCTCCTCACTCAACAAGCCGAAAAGAAGGGTGAAAAGCCCCAGTTCATTAGTCCGATGACCAAATCACCAACCCATCACGCCTTAAGTCGACAGTAGGTTAAAGGTCAAACTCAATAAGCCCAAATGGCGAGTTGGACGCCTCCTCACTCAACAAGCTGAGAAAAGCGCGGTGAAAGCCCGCCGTCCGCTAATAATGATAACTGCTCATCTCAAACCATCCAAATTAATGATTATAAGCAACCGATCTAAAGATATTTCTACTTGATCGATAGACCAAGACAATCTGAAAAAACTCTCAATTCAAAGCTGCCTCAAATCAATTTTTATATTGCCTATAGGGTGATATTTCAATTTATTCTCAAATGATCTAATCAAGCTCAAAGCACAGATCAAAATCAATCTTCTCATCAAATCCGTCAAAGCAGAAAGCACAGGACCGAGAAAGCAATTCCATAGTTCATACAAAGTCGATGGCCGAACTAAAGGAATTTTATAGTTATTCAGTCTGTTATGGCCGAACTAAAGGAATTTTATAGTTATTCAGTCTGTTAAAGCCCACATTGCTAGGTTGATAACTCAACATAAACCTAATATAAGCCGAAAGGCTGAGTCATCGGTACGCACCCTTCAATGAATCCGTCAAAGCAGCAAGCACAGGATTCATGTCGTATATACACTTCCTAACAAGTCAATATGGATAAATCAGGTCATTCCTTCATCAAGTTAGCTTAAAGCTGTGGCAAGGAATTTCAAATCCGACTAAGCATGGATAAACCAATTCCCTAG
Organism: Cymbidium sinense; assembly: GCA_021442155.1. Lineage (NCBI taxonomy): Eukaryota > Viridiplantae > Streptophyta > Magnoliopsida > Asparagales > Orchidaceae > Cymbidium > Cymbidium sinense. The sequence goes on along the minus strand of CM038218.1, from coordinate 18,640,955 downwards.
CGGAGTCTTTCATCAAAACAAATAAACCAATTCTTCCACCAAACCCAACCAAGCACGAAGCTAGGGTTGGAGGAGACTCAAATCTGTAAGGACATAAACGAAAGAGATCTTCAGCAAAGCCATCGAACTAGAGAGTAGATGGTTTAAGAACTCTTATCTATCCTACAAATTGATTCTGACAAATCAGTCAAGCCCGTCATTTAGCATGTCCTAAATAAGGCATCATACTAATGACATCCTATCAATGCTCCATAAGCTATTGCAATCGAAGTTGATTGCAATCGAAGCTGAAATAATCCAATCAAACAAAAAGCACAAAGGTAACAAAGGAAATGTTGATGTCCACTAATACAACAAGACGATACATGACTGATGAAAAGAAAAAAAAAAGAATAATAAAGTACATCATGGGAGCCTGGACTGTAACTCCTGAAGTTGTGCTGAATAAACTGCTAAAGACTAATGCTCACTCTCAATAGAAAGCATCGGTAGCTTCAGTCAAAAGCCTCGGCCTACCATAACCGATGGCATCAGGTAATGATCGCTCGCTTCTCTTTAGCTCCCCTCACCGCCGACTGCAACTCTCGATCCTAGCGGTCTCTAACTCGGAAGAAGCATCTATCGAACTCGACGTGTGTCGAGCCGACTCTCACTCACAAGCCGTAAGAAAAGGCCGCAGTGAAAGAGCCCCCATTTGTTAGTCCGATGACCAAATCACCAACCCATCACAGCTTAAGTCGAAGACTTGAGTAGGTTCTAAAGGTCGAACTCAATAAGCCCAAATGTGGTCAAGTTCGGCTCTCCTCACTCAACAAAAGTGAGAAAAATCGCGATGAAAAGCGCTGCGTCTAATGATGATAATTGATCTCAAACCAGATACAGCTTAATGATTACAAGCAACCAAGATCTAAGAGATATTTCTACTTGATTGATAAACCAAAATAATCGGAAAACTCTGGTCACGCCTCATCATCTATATTGCGCGGTGATATCTCAATCTATTCTCAAATGATCTGACTCAAAGCACAGATCAAAGTCAATCTCCTCATCAAGTCCATCAAAGCAGAAAGCATAGGACTGAGAAAGCAATTCCATAGCTCATACAAAGTCGATAACCAAACTAAAGGAATTTCGTGATAATTCAGTCTGTTAAAACACGCATTGCTAGGCTGATAACTCAACATTGACCATATAAGCGGGGTCATCAGATATCTTCTTCAACGAGTCCGTTAAGCAAGATTCGTAAGACTACACTTCCTGACAAGTCAATATGGACCAATCAGGTCAATCATTTATCAAGTCCGTTAAGCTTAAAGCTATAACAAAAGGAATTTCAAATCTGACCAAGCACGGATAAACCAATTCCCCAGCGAAATTCTTCATCAAAACAAATAAATCAATTCCTCCATCAAGCACTAGGGTTGGAGGAAATTCAAATCAGAATGACATAAAAAAGAAAGAGATCTTCATGCGTCAAAGTAGATGGTGTAAGAACTCTTACCTATCCCGTCGAAACGACAAATCGGTCAATCCGTCACCAATGTCCTAAATAAGGCATCATCTGTGACAAATCTATCAAAAGTATTGCAGTAATTTATGATCCAAGTGGTACCCAAGGATCAATCATTTTCAACAAACGCGTACTATGCGAAATCATATTTGTTGAGGCATTGACTATATGTGTCATAAATATGAGTCATAAGTCGAATTCGGATTTGAGAAGTGACGCAAATCGAAGATCAAAATGCACTAGACGTCATCGAAATATGGTCGAAACGACTCGATCAACGACCGCCGTCATGTGTTAAGAACGTGGCCGGTAATATAAATATTAACTCGATGATCAACCGTCAAGCGATCGAGTCGCCAATACTACGATATAGAGGTCGAGAGGCGAAACCAAACGACTCCGTTTGCAAATTGATTGCGTCGTTAGCTTTGGAATCTTGGCTGTCAGTAAGATTATTTTGTCATTGGATAAATGCGAACATCGAGTAAAGCGTAAAGATATTTTGAGCTGAAATTAAATCAATTTGACGCCGACTTGAACCAAACAAACTCCGATTGCGAAATGGGCTGCGTCGTTGCGTCCGAAATATCGGAATAATCTTGAATCAACATATATCTTAACCCTATATCAATGTCGGTGTGAAATTCATATTTAATTTAATTAAACGCTTAAGAAACTATTATAAAATTCCTATTTAACTTTAATAACCCAAATTAAGCCCTAATCGAAGCAGCCCTATTCCTTACATGCACAACCCGACCAGGTTCTTCTCCCTCTTCACGCACGCAGGGAACCAAGCGCTCCTCCCCTTCGAGCCCTTCTATTGGGGCCTTCGCGCGACGGCTCGCTCGTCCGTTGACCAACCATTCCCTCCTCTACTTCCAAACCACCAGCCATCCTTCTTCACCCCATATAACCAAATCAGACGAAAAATATCTCTTTTAGGAAAAAGGAGCGAGCTTTAACCTTCAATTTCAAGCTGAGAGCTCCGTTCTTCAAGGTTTCTGGAAGTCTGCTAATGGAGAGTAAAGAGTTGGGAAGAAAGGCCTAGAGCCATGAAAGTATGAGTGACATCTCACGTAAATCATAATGAAGAACTGCTATCATCAGGAATCATCATACAATAACTCAAGAATAGACTACATCTAAGATATTACGAACTCCTCCTCACCTTAAGTGCAACAAAAAGAGTTGGAATAGAGTTCTGTTGATTCTTTCTGCAGGTTGCCACGTCGAGCAGTAGTCAATATTACATGGACTTCACTCTAGTCACGCGCCAACTTGCAACTCTCAGCCTCACCAATTTTTTAAGGCATAGTGGCCTCCTGTTGCCGGAACTTGACCTTTTCTTATAATGCTATGAGAACCCAGATTGTTGCCGAGCTTGATGCCAGCCTCACCAACTCCTCTCACTTTTTGTTGAGTATTGACGCATTGGGGATGGAAAGGAGACACAGTGCTGAAATAATATCAGGGAGTGCTGGTGATGTGCTTGAAGACAATCCTGTTGGAAGATTGAAAGTTTTTGTCGATAATCTACCGAGTAAATACAATAAGAAGCTAGTTGAGAGGGATCCACGATGCCTGAATCACATGTTCGCCGCTGAAATTTTCATGCATCGCTTCTTAATATCTAGTTCGATTCGAACCCTTGATCCCGAGGAAGCAGATTGGTTCTATACACCGGTTTATGCCACATGTGACTTAACTCCAAATGACCTTCCCTTGCCATTTAAGTCTCCAAGAATGATGAGAAGTACCATGTAGTTGATCTCATCAAGGTGGCCTTATTGGGACAGAACAGAAGGTTTGAAGACCTCGTCACGCTCATCGTGGCGAGATGCCCTAGTATCGCGAAAATCACCACACGCCATCATGCTCACCAAATAAGTGTATTGTTTGATAAAAATGTATGTTGAAAATGGTGATGCAAAAGAGGCAAGGAAGGTGTTTGACGAAATGCCTGAAACAAAAAAAAAAAGAGATTGTATATGCGTGCTTTGTCTTTAAGCAGTTGCCTCGCTTACGTCGAGCGTCGAGATGAAATTTGTGGTGTCCTTGGCTTCATGCTCGTGCGTCTGGTAAAGTAAGCCGCCGAGATGTGGCATACGAAATGTCAGAAATTTGGATTATTGTATATATATATTTGCTTTTATCTGAGTGATTGAAGCGTCGTTATCATCGTGAGACGTCGAGATGAAAAAAGGAAATCTTTACACCAACCATCATGCTTCGGGTGTGTCAAAAAACAGTTCAGATGTACATTATCACGGCCGGATCGCCGAAATCTTTGAAATTTAGGCGAAATTACTTAAACAAATTCAAATGAAAATCATCTAAATTTAAGTTAAATAAAAAGATATATGATAAATATGAAGATAAACGTTAAATCAAAGAGAAATAGAGTGAGAGCACTTAAAGAAAAATTTTGAAAGAATCGAACACTTATTTAAAATGCAAGTAAAATTTGAGGAGGCTAACACCAAACTCACAAGCTTTAATTGTAATTCTCTATAGCTTAAATTGAAGCGGTAAAGTGAGTTCTCTTTTATTCAAATTCCTCAAAATTAAACAAATCTTAATTGAAACTTGGGGAGACAAATACCAAGCTCATAAGAGATTTATCATAAACTTAAAAGTCTAATTTTCAAATAAACATGAAAATTAATGTGGAGTTAAGAATGAATCCAAATGGGGTTTAATAGTTCGCATATGAATATGAATGTGACTACGAAACTAACCAATAAACATAAATATGACTAAAGCAGTAGACATTGAAGTTATTATAACTTATTCCAAGCGAATAAAAAAATGATTTGAATTGAATACAATTAAATTTAAGGAATTTATATGAAGCTTGATAGCCTATGTATCAGCATGATTAAGACTTCTTATTGAATAATTGACCTGTATTCAAAAGAAGCTTGAATTCAAATAAGCTCGTTTAGAGGAAGTACAATAGCTTGTATGAGCGAATGTCGAATTTGAATGTTGAATTTGCAAAGGTCTAACAGGTCTTTAGTGAACATAAGCCTACCATTGAAATTTAGAAAATTCTATGAATAAATAAAATGCAAGTAGAAATATAACATTTTGAGTGCAAATATAAATCTAATTCTGCTTCAAAATGCCAGAACCCATGATATACTCAAATCTGCAGCAAAAGGCCATTTAAAATTCAAAGTAAATACGTGGATTAACATGCGTGTAATGACGAGAATCGTTAATTAAGGCATTCTTAAATGCACCCACATGGACCCCGACACTACGTTGAGTACTTAAATTCGTGTCGAGGATCTTTGCTGTTGGTTGCTTAGATTTAGTCTTGACTAGGTCGGTCAGTTAACAAAACCTAAAAATCTACTATAATGATTTTAAATTAGTGAAATATTTGAGAAGTTAATTCGTGTGACATAGATGCGATCTTAGAGCTAAGCAATTGACGGATCTAAAGTTCTCAAATATATTCAAAGTCAATCAATTAATTATTAGATGATGGTATGTTGAATGGTGATTTCAGGAGGATCTTCCATCAAAATGTGATTCCAATTTCAAATTAACTTAAATTGTGTCAATCTAAAACTGCTTAAATGAAACTCAATCATTAAAAGCTTAAAGCAAACTCAATCTATCAACCTTCCCTTTTGTTTGTGATGTGACAAATTAAAATAATTAGCTCAAAAGGGTAATGCCAATCAGTGTTTTCTTATGTTCACTCAACCAATCATGCGTAAGGGCGTGGCACCGTGTCCCGATTGCGTGGCACAAGGCTCCATGAGATGATCGATTCTGACCGAGTCCCCGGGTGGTTTGGCAAGTAAGACTATTATATGACATCGCAGTCAGTCATGCTGATGGTTGTCCGAATTGTGAATCATATGACTTGATAGACAAACGACCATGTCATAGGTAGGCTTAAGATTATCTCCTGCGCCACCAGTTCTATAAGGATTTCTTAAACATAACACATGTTCTTAATAAGGATCCCCTCAGTTAAGTCGACTACCTCCTCAACTAAGTAGGAAGGGACCACGATATCGGATGACAACCATGGGATCGTGACGCCATCATTCCCCAACCATCCGGTTTAAGAAATGATGAATTTCATAATCTTAAATTCTAAAACTATCTTTCTACTATACGTATTAAGCGACCTAATGACTAACCTTAATCGAAAGTTCTCTCTCTGCATTGAGAGGGGTAATTAACTATAAAAGCTTGCGTCTATAGGAAACCTGGAACCAGATCTAAAAGTCCTCACCAAATGAGAACGAAATCTCTGGGTAGTATCTTATCTACTATTCCATTTGCCTTCTGAAAATTATACCGACACTTTTAAATCACTCTCTTCAAATCAATTTGTCGAGAGGGTCGGTGACAAATTTTTGGAGACTACAACCTTATCTTAGACTCATGATCAGTGGTTTAAGGAATGTTTGTAAGTTGACGTAAATAGTTAACTTGTCTCATAGTTAAAAAGGAGAATGCCCAGCTTTCATTATATATATATATATATATATATATATATATATATATATATATATATATATATATATATATATGTTCTATTTAGAAATATTGTAGCAGTGTGGCTTGGATTGAATGAAAGGCCTTGTTAATGTTCACGCATTTAAGTGACCTAGAGCCTTCTAGGGCAAATGCTTGTAAACAGTTTAAATGGATTTTATGTATTGGTGGATCAATAATATAGTATTTTTTTGGTATTAGATTCTTTCAGTTTATGTTCAATGGTTACAAAATAATACAAACAATTATATATCTTGTATAAATAACTAGATGAATGTACATTAGAAAAAAATCACTCGACCTATCTGTTAAATTGCATAAATTTTCAACGAAGGCTAAGCTGGCTATGAAAAAACACAAAAAAATAAAAAAACTAAATTGATGAATAAATAAACCAAAGGGCATACCAGTCATGTTGAACACCAATGAATCCTCTATCAATGATAAGTGGTAGGTAGTTGTGATTGGTGGTTGGTACTACATTCATCACCCACACAGATTTTCCAGATTCCAACAAAGCAGCATTGAAGCCGCCAAATTGGGAATTCATGTCCAGTACATTTCTAAGCATATTAAATGGTGGAGAGGGGTCCTCATCCCCTGGTCTCTTTGGATGGTCCGAAAATATAAGAGGTGATAGAAGAGACCAATAGTTGTGAACTGCTGAATTCCAGTATAAGGAATCATCCACAAAGTCCTGCTGATGCACACCTGGAGGAGCAGACCATAAATTGCTATCATAGAATGAAAAATGAGAAAAAAATTAGTTCAATTACAGGCATACCATGAATGCTAAGTTCAGATGAGTTCAAATTAGCTTGAGAAGGCCAAGGCGTTCCGTTTTCAATTGGGATCCAACGTTGGCTTCTTAGACCTCCAACACAAGGATAAAGTTGTTGATAGTAGGGAGATTCTCTGTCATGACTCTTACCACAGACCGGAGGACCAGCTTTTCTATAAAGCATAATACAATAAAAAGTCAGACTAACAAGACATAATATAAAAGGGTATAGTTTTAGACTACATACCGAGAATTGTAACATTGCTTTTTGCTTGTCTTCTTCCAAATGACCGTTTCATCTTGCTGTGAAAGCATTTCCCAGCAGAGGTTCTCAGCAAAATCTGGAATAATGGTCCATTTTTTATGATTATCCTTATCACGGAGAGATCTGTGGGTATTTCTAATTGAAGTCCAGACAAAATATCCTCCAGGCCTTAAGAGTCTATCAACTTCCACTAGGAAGATACCATCTGCTTTAAGAGGAATTAACGGTTCAGAATATTTAATTAATCAATTTTGCATGGAGGCAGATAATTCTGATAAAAAGTAATAAAATTAAAGTGAGGAAAATGGTTTTCATGTTTCAATCAGTTTCTAAATAGAAGATGAACTTCAATAATCATTAACAAATAGAAAGTGGTCTTAGTTTCACATAAGTTCTCTGACCCACTATTGACCTCGGTGTTTGCCTTCCAATAAAGCCGAACCCCCATTATTTCGGCTCTTCCTTATCAACCCGTTACCTCTAGTTTCTCAACTGCAAGCCAAAAAACTGCTCCCGCTCACGATCCCCTCTTTTCTCCCTAAAATCGCAAGGAATTGAACAAAAAAAAACCCTTCTCCCTCATTCGTTCGCCCCATCCCGCAAGGAACCGCAAGGTTTCCATGCCTACTGTTTGTTTGGTTGCCATTTTGGAATCATGTGAAGAATCACGTAAAAGAATTCAGTGTAAAGTATTCTTTATAGTTGTTTTTGAGAACATTCTAATTTTTTTGTTTGGTTGACAAAAATGTAAAATAAATTATTGACGTCGGCGGTGTGCGGTCGGCGGTGGCTGCGATGGTGGCGGCCCAGCGGCGGCAGCGGCGGCGGCGGCGGCCAGCGGCCAAGACGCAATGGCGGCGGCGCGCGGGCGCGGCGGTGACAATGACCACAGCCAGTCACTTATGTTATGATTTGAATTCCGATTGGAATTATCAAGCGACCTTTCTTCGGTATTTTAATGCCGAATTTTACTTTCGAACCAAAGCAAATAGCATTTGAAATGGAATCATTTCATGCATTATAAACTTTTCTCATTCTCTCTTCCTTTGTTCTTCGTCTGGGATCAAATGGCAAGCCATCTCTCTCTCTCTTGGTTCACAGGAAAAAATTCACTCTCTCTCTCTCTTTGAGAATCCTTAAAAATCTCTCTCTCTTCGGTCACAACAAAAAATCATTCGACTCTCTCTCTCTCTCTCTCTCTCTCTCTTTGGGTTCACAAGAACAAAAAAAAGAAAAAAAAAAGAAGGAAAAAAATATCAAAAAAAAGAGAAGAAAAGAAAAAACAGTGAAATATATTACGTCACTGCATTGCCTATAAAAAAATTTAATATTTGAAAATGTGTAAAAAAAAATTTGTATATATGCTGTTTCTTTTGCTTTCAAGATTAATGACGATATGTGGTGGGTATAAAAGACATTGATTATGAGGCCTTGCTTCAGCCATTACGTCAGAAGAAAAATTGTTAGATGTCGCCCCTATCGAAATCTTTCGTATTGATTAATCTAAGACTTAAAAAAAATAAGGAGATTTGAATGTGTAGAAATTGCAAATATATTTGTTTTTATGCAAGTGATTGAAAGCCTTATTATGCTCATCATACGGATTGAAATTGACCGAACAAAACATACGCCACGCCTAGGGTGTGACGAATAGGTAACATCTGATGTACACGAATCACCAAATTTCATCAAATTTTTGGACTTAAAAAAAAAATGATTTAACATTAAATTAAATATAAAATATAAAGTCGTGAAGAAATGAATTGGAAATTAAATATAAATGAAGAAATGAATTTGATACAAAATTAAAAGGCTATGCTAAATAAAATTCAAACTCAAAATAAATCGATTTAATTAACTAGCTCAAATTGAAAATTAATGATGACATCAAATTAAATTATTGTAAGGCTTGGAGGCAAATAACCATTATAAGATTCAAATCTAAGCTTAAAAGATTGGAGTGGAACATGAATGATACTTTTCTGATCTTTCATTTCAACATAATACAAAGATAAATCAATTGAATGCATAATTACATCTGAAGCTAATATGGTTAAAGTATAGCTTTTAAATGTAAAATTCAAAAGAGATTGGTAGGTGATCTCAATAGAAAGCAATTAAATTTGAAAATTCAATTTCAAGCAAGGACCGAATGGAAATATAAGTTGGTTTGCAAAAGATGGATTATAACTTCTTAGCAAATGTGAATAATGAAATCGCTTTGTAATTCATTGAAGAATTGAGAAAATAAAAGAAAAATTAGTAATATATTTGATATATCCATGAATACAAATAAAATTCTTCATTAAAATTGTAGTGACTTAATAAATGAGGAATCAAATGAAAGTGAATTTTTGCATTAGCTTAAATGCAAAAATCCTATCCAAAAAATAAACGCTTTTTTTTAGCACGGATCTACAACTCTTTTTTATGCAAGCGGATAACGATACTAAATTAAATTTACAAAAATTATAGGGTTTCCTTCAATCAAAATTAAGAAATTTCATTCTTATGATTTTCAAAATCAATGATTTAATTAATTAAATGAAATTATCTAAGTTATAAACACCATGCTCGCATGAAAATTTAGAGTCAAATGTTAATGTCTAATGCGGTTAAAGTTAAAGAAATAAAAAAAATGAAATTAATCTATGATTTAGAAATAAAATTATCGAATTATTAAATCAAACAAAACATGAATCTTAAACTTAATGTATAGGATCTTTAGCGAGTTGCTTCCTTTTCGGGAAAAGTTAATAAAACCTAAAATCCAATAATAATATTATAAGAATTTCAACTTAGTAAAATATCTAAAGATAATTCTATATAATGATAAATCGATCATCTATTATTAAACTAAATTAATAAGATATCAAATTAAATGTTGAGCAAATTCATCCACCTCGATGATGACGTGTTGAATGAAGATTTCAACTGAGATACTTTATCAAAATGTGATTTAATTTCAAATCAAATTAACTCAAATTAAATCAATCTAAAATGATTAAATGAAATTCAATTCTTAAATATTTAAAATAAATATTATTCAATGCCTTCCCGTTGTTTGTTATAGATGATTAAGAAAACTCTTTAAAGATAATATCAATCAAATTATTGTTCTTCTCTCAATCAATCTATGCTTAATGGGGATTATCGTATCCTCTTTTGCTTAGCCATTGGGTTTACATATGATCGGTTATGACAGTCTTGATTGGGTGGTTGCCAAATGGAATCATTATATTACGATCTTGACCGTATGCTCACGACCTGCTTTGAGTTGTGAATCAGGATGTACACCAGAACAAAAGATATATCATCAGGTAGACTTAAGTCATCTCAGACAAACATCACTCATGAATTACCTGATTTCTTGACGACGTAACGCTTGATGGCGATTGATCCTTCGATCGGTTGGGTCCTTCTTAAGTAGTAGGGATACTGACCAAATGTAACCATGGGATCTAGATTGAAAGCGTCATTCCAACCATAACTTTAATAATGATGAATTTTATAAATTTTAAACCCTAAATTTTAAACTCCGTCTTTCTTATCATTTACGCATTAAGCGACAACTTTTGTCAGTTCTCTCTCAACATTGAGAGGTAATTATATAGGCTTAGCTTACGAACAAAGTCGCCAAATGAGGTGAAATCTACATGTAGTGTCTTATCTACTATTCCATCGCCAAAATCTCCAAAAAAATCATACTCTCTTCTTCATTCTGCAATTTTCAACCACCTTCCCTACTTTCCAACACTCACTTCTAAAATTCAGCAAGGTTAAAAAGATTCTTTAATTCTAATGCATTCAGAATAAAACTACCACAACGTGATCTAAAAGAGTTTCTTTTCCTAATAACTTGTTCTCAAAGGCATGATTTCTGCGTTATAACAAAGGAACTCAAAGCAACCTACTATCCACTGATAATTCACTTATGTTATTAGTTAAATGTCAAACAAAATTAGAGCCTATAACATTTTAGTAAAGTATGCAAACAGAACATAAATAAAATAAACAGTAAGCCACACCGCTCACTGGCAAAGAAATGGCAATGAAAAGTTGGGTTGTACCACAAATTTCCACTACCCCTTTTTAACGACATTTGCAAGTTCAATACACAAGTCTCGACTTTATTTCCCCATGCACAATATGCTGCATTTATCACCAAATTACCAATCCTAGTTCCTATAAAGCCCAAAGTTTATTCCTTCTAATATTGAACATCATAAATGCTTTAGCTTAAAATTGGTGCAAATCTAATTGTATTTGTAAACAGTAGACTCATAAAGACAGGCTATAAACTTGTAGCTGGAAGAGCGAGCACAGTTGCAAGCAGAAAATCAGAAATAGAGAACACAAGGAAAAAATAATATTCCTCTATTGCCTGAATTTGAATTAGAGTTGTTATCAATATTCATGTCTTTACCACTTGCTATACACTGGTAAGGATCTATGTATGTATAAATAATAAATATACACGAGAATACATGCATTGAAATCTGATATTAACGGGAATTATTCTGGATTCAAATTGTAATGAATGTTGATATTTTCAGCATTTTGAAAACCTTGCCTTTCTTGCTCATCCATCTCCTTTCCATTGTGGACTTGTAGATATAATTTTGCACTCTTATCAAATTGAGCATTTGTTTGAAACATGCTCAAATGTTTTCTTAAAGTACTAATGTTGATTCACTCATAAATTTTTTATCAAAATTTCTGCCACTTATTGAATGTAATAAACTGATTTTAACTTCATCTGATTCTATCTTCTTGGATAAAGTGACAATCAATCTCAATGCATTTTAAATGATAATGCAAAATGAGAATATTAGTTATAGCTAGAGCACTTTTTCTATTAGAATACAAAAGTGACTTTTCAAATGAAAGTCTAATTAGTTGCAGAATTTGTCTAAATGATTTTAGCAGTTATAGAAGCCATTGCTTTGTAATCAGCCTCAACGCTTGGTCTGTAAATAATTTTTGTTTATTAATCTTTGAATATGTCATATTCTATACATTGTTGTGCAAATCTATCTCTGGTGATTATAACTCCACTAACATCATTAAAAAAATAACTTAAGAGTATTTATGTGGATTAATGGCCTAATGATTAGCATTTAGCAATGTTTGAGTTGAGAACCCAGAAGTTCCAATGGGCATGAATGTCATTTCATGCATCCCATCAATATATCCCATGAACCATTTGGTATCATGCCTCTCAAAGTCTTGTAAAATTCATAAAGAATCACTGTTCAGAAGAGTGATTGAGTGGTCTTCATAACTTTAATTGATCGCTTCAATTAGTAGCAATGAAAGAACACTTCAACTACATTTAAATCAAGAGTTCCTCATGGAGCAAGGACTTTGAAAGAGGCGTGGTTCACTACAACTATTGGAAAGGAAAGAGATCATCCGCTGCAACGGAAGAGCACCTATGACTGCATAGAACTGCTATAACATATAAATAGCACAAAGATAGTCTATAGAGCAACAATTCTCGATAGGGATCGAAGATCAAGGGTAGATAAGGGCAACAAACAACTATAGAGGAAAGCAAACTTTGCCCTGATGAAAAGGATGATGAGCTAAACAAAGTTTTCTCCATCTGTTATGGTGCAAACATATTTGTTGATTAACCCATCTCAATCAGACAAGAACTACATGGAAGCAATTCTATTGGTGCATAAGTGAAAAATCATGAAGAGAAGTCACTAGTCACTCGATTGATATTTAGTTCAAAGATATAACTCATTTCATCAATGTCATTCACTTATCAATGCATGCATCTTCTATAAGCACAACATGGACCCCAACACAAAAGCCATGTAAAAAAGTGGGTCTTACAAAGACAGAAGCTATAAATTTACAGCTGGAAGAAGGTTTACAAATAAAGTAAATAAGGAGAAAATATTACTCTTCTATTCCTTGATTTGAATCACTGTTGCTACTAACATTTATACCTTTACTATCTTTTATACTATACAACAACAACAACAACAACAAGTAATCCCACTAGGTGGGAATTCTACATGAATCCTTAGTCTCCATTGTCTATTATGTGTCAAATTCTCATCTAATTCAAGTATACTAAGATCATTATTTATACATCTTAACCAGTCTTTTTTTTGGGTCTACCTCTTTTCTTAACATAAGGCAAATCTAATGCATCTACTCTCTGTCAGTTCATGGACGGTAGGCCGGCATCTACCAAACTCTCCCTAATCTTATCTTATCTACCACTTTTTCCAGAACATACTCATTTTGCATTCTATCTCTAAGAGTAAAAGCTACTCATCCACTAAGCATCCTCATCTCTGACACTTAACTTAGTCTTATGCTTCTCTTTATTGGCCAACATTACGCCATAAGTCATTGCGGTCTTACCACCATCTTATAAAATTTTCCTTAAGTGGAACTTTTCTATCACATAATAGGCCGGATGCATTCCTCCACTTCAACCATCTTGAATTCTACTAATAACATCTCCATCTATTTCACCATCATTTTGGACAATAGAGCCTAAATATCAGATCACTCTTATTAATGACTTGATCACCTAAAGTCACAACATCATAAAACTTCTACAACTAAAATTACACTCCTTTAGGTTTTAGATCTACGAAAACCTTTAGACTCTAAAGTTGACCTCCATAAATCAAGTTTACGTTGGACTCCCTCTCTGGTCTTATCAACAAGAAGAATGTCATCGACAAAAGCATACCAAGGTACATCTTCTTGTAAATGCCTCGTAAGCACATCCATAACTAAAGTAAAAAGATAAGGGCTTAATGTTGATCCTTGATGTAATCCAAGCTGAAATAGGAAAATATTTTGTCAATCCTCCTTGTGTTTGGACACAAGTAATACAACTCAATACATATCTTAATAACTTGAATATAACCAATATTAACTCTTTTACGTTCTAGAACTCTCCAAAGAACATCTCTTGAGACTTTATCATAAGCTTTCTCTAAATCAATAAATCATATGTAGATCCTTCTTACTTTCTCTGCTTCTCTATCAACCCTCTTAACAAATGTATAGCATCCATAGTAGATCTACGGCATGAAACCAAACGATTGTGAAACTTACGTATCACATAAGTAACCTTGTCGATTACTACTCTCCCATAATTTTAATGCACATTAACTTAATTCCTCATAATTTGCACACTCTTGTGCATCACCTTTATTCTTAAATATAGGAACCAATAGACTCTTTCTCCACTCATGCATCTTTTTTAGTCTTTAAAATAACATTAAAAGATTTGTAAGCCAAGAAATTCTTGATCTCTAAACATTTCCACATATTGGAATATTATCGGTCCTGACTTTTCCACATTTCATTTTCTTTAAAGCTTCACTAACTGATTACTAATCTGACGATAGAAATGAAATTCTCTTATTGTTTAGGGTATTAAGGTTGCTAAAATCAATCGTACTTTCAGATCCTTCATTGAAAAGTTTATCAAAATATCTCGTCCACCTTTTCAATATCTTTTCTAAGAAAAGCACTTTATTATTTTCATCCTTAATACTTGGTATGTCTTCTCTATCTCTTTTGTGGCTAACTTATACATCTTCTTTCACCTTCTTTGGTATCTAATCTATTGTATAAATCACTAAGCTAAATTTTTTTGCAACATATATATTCTTTCTTAGAATCTCTAGACTTTATATCTTTCCCAATTCTCAGTTTTTACATCTAAACCAAGTTTTATAACAATGCTTCTTATTTTTTATCTTTTCTTGCACCTCGACTCCACCAACTATTCTTATTAAAGAAGCTTTTCCTTTTGATTCTCCAAACACATCTTTAGCAACTTGGTTTCATGATATTTTTCACATAGCGTTAGCATCTTTATGAACACCCAATTCTAATATCTTGTGGCTTGCTCTTAAAATATTTTTATTTGTGTTCTTTAAGTGTCCCATCTAATCCCAGGATAATTTAGTTTATTTTTTCTCTTACAAATTTCATCTTAAAATCTAAAACTAATATAGTCGATGTTGGGTTAAAATTTCACTTGGTATGAGCCTTCTTTACTGATTTAAGCGATCTATTTTTTATCGGAAAATAATCAATCGTGTTTTCTAGATCCATTTTATAAGTAATAATATGTTCATCTCTTTTCTTAAAAAAAGTATTATTCTGAAATCTAATTTAAATCCCATATAGTCTAAAATCCCTTAACTCCAAATCATACTAGAATCTTTCTTCTCTTCTACTACCACGTGTTTTCTCTCCAATAAATACTTTTCTTGAGAGATTATCTATTAATCATCAATTTTTTTCTTTTAAACACCTCCAGCGTAACTTATAACATTGATAATCTTAGTATCCATAATCTTCTTTATAATTATCTCCGTCATTAATACATAACGTTATCTCTGAAACTTTATCATAATCCTACACCATTTCTGGTTACTTTTACGAATACCAAAGTTTAAAACCTAAACTATCAATCTCCTGGCCTTCTCAAACCCATTTAGTTTTCACATAAAATATTTATCTTTCATATAATATCTATTAATTTTTTTACGTAAGAGTGTATATTCAGATCTAACCTAATTCTAGTTTCATGGACTAACTTCTTTCGCATCAGTCAAAATGTGGGAACCCCTTATTTAACACACGTGGCCTCAACATTTTTTTGTATTCAAACATGGTATTTAAAGGGGCCTTCAACGTCTTATGATGATTTAAAGGATTCATGTCGTGATTATTTAAAAATTTCTTATTTGTCGACGAATTACTTTATACTATAAGTAGCTAAATATGTAAATTAATTATTGTAATCAATATGACAAACATACATAAGAATACATCCAATGAAACTGATATTAATAAGAATTACTCCCATTCAATTTGAAATGAAAGTTGATATTCTAGGATCAGTAGAATCTTGCCTTTCCTACTATCTATCTCATTCCATTTGGTAAATTTATACTGGGATTCATAATGTTATTACAACAAAATAAAACCAGACAAAAAACAACGGAAGTGATAAAATAAAGTATTAAAAAAATATACAAACCATTATCCCACCAATTGATCCACATCTTGCACAATGTATCATATCAAAAGAGAGATGCGGATACGGCAATTGTTTTGATGAAAATGAAGCAATCATAGCAGGTATGCCTCTTTCAAGTGTAACTTGTACTTGACTTCCAGAAGCTTCATAGTTTGCAATGCACATGGTGAGAAGATTTTTTGAGAAAAGATGTGCCCCAAAGCTACCAAAGCCACAACCTATATCTAAGACTGTCCTGACCTGCAACATAGCAAAGAAATCCAATGCACACATAAATATAAATGTCGTTACAATAAAACAGGACTGTCCTTCCATTAGCTATCACAGAAAGAAAAGTTCACTTGATGCAATGTCAAAATCAAAAACTTTATTGGAGATATTTGATTGCTCATAGATAAAAATATATATTTTATAAATGATGAATTCATTTTCAGTCATTATGTAACTTCATGTGTAGCAATGAAATCATTGCATTTGAGAGAATTTTGAAGAGGGTTTGTGGAGTTTAAAGCAGTGTTGATTTGTAACTACATGCCAAATTATGGATCTAAAAAATTTATCATTTCTCAAGTTATTTCTAAAATCAAACAAGTTATTAAAAGCTACACGTAAAAAGAATAAGCTTACAATCTCAACAGTAATTAAAAAAAAAAACTTGAATGCTAATATCAATCAGAAATCTTATCACTTACCATGCTTAATTCATCTGGAGCTCACAAGCTCTTAAAAGAATAACATTTTCTCTTGAAGAATACAAAGAGCATAGAGCTAAATCATAACAGGTCCATGAATAGAGATAAAATACATAACTAATTTGACATGTTTCTCCTGCAGCTGGTTCACTTTTACATGTGAAATGCGTAACAAACCATGAGAAATACATTATTTTTCTTATCTTTTTAATATCCACTGTCTCTTTATGCATAAGCATATGAAATTAAATTAAATATAATTATCTTCACCTGGCTACCGAATTAACTCAAGCTTTTGCGCATCCAATTTATGGAACACTAGGATCAACAAATTCATTAGCCTTGACAACACATTGCAAAAATCCAACGTCATGCATCAGCCTTTTCATCTAGCAGGTATAATTAAACATCAAGCATATAGTAACATATGTAGGCAATGAAAACTGGAAAGTTGACACTTTAAAAAAAAAAAAAAAAAAAAACTGAAAAGTAAAACATTATTTAAAATACAACTGATTATTTGCGTAACAGCTTAACAAAAAATAATCAATAATTTACCATAAAATAAAATTAACTTTACGAATGATAATATGTGAAAAACATTTTAATTGTACTACAATGCGAAGAGTTTTATCATATGTTCCCTATGTCAAATAAAATCAGCGCCTAAATTAGTGACAGATCTTTGCCATAGGTTTTATACAACACTCTTTTCATCCTTGAAGCCAAACTTTACCTGAACTTTTAAGTGAAAATATTCAGCTCATGAAAGGCAGATGGAATTACATGAAATATAAAAGAAAGAATGGGAAAAGCCTGTTTCAGTTGTGAAAAACGCATGAATTATTGGTTTAAATACAAGTTTTACAGAAAAAAGTCATCTCCCCTTCTTATTTCCTTCTTCGCCATGGAACAGCACAACTAGGCTTGAATCATTTAGTAAGATTCTTTGAAAGTGATATATTCAGACACCCTTTTATTCCTCTAGAGTTCAAATGACATCATACACAAAAAGAAGTATTTTTTGATAAAAAGGATAGCACTAACCCCGGCCTCATTAAAATTTGACTCATTCCTCAGACCAATCATCTCAGCTAACTGATGGGAATAGTCTTCCACACCATCTACCATTAAAGAGTCAGAGTGAAAAGAGATATGCTCTTCCTCCACCATCATCCTGCAGTATAAAATTCGTTTGTTTTGGGATAAAAAATTCATAACCTACTGTTGTGAAACACAAATCATCATTATGCAATACAGAGAAGGAAGGGGCAAAAAAAAACCTCTTTGTCAAGCTTCCTGATGAGAATTCCCCGCCCTGAAATCCTGACATTGTCCTTCCAAATGAAATCCCTCCCAGTTGGCCACCTCGATGGAATCCTATAATTCCTTGGTGGCAAAACCAATAAGCCCCTTTGATGAACCCTGAACACACTGCCTTAGATATTTGCTCTGACCATCAGCTTCTGTTGAATCCAAATTCTCTGAAACATTGTAGTAACATGGCACATAATTTTCATATTCTGGTGGGCAGAATTCAAGCTCTTTGAGCTTGTCAACTCCACGGGAGAGCTCTCCCACTACTGAGAGATCTGCAATAAGGTGCTCCTGTAGACGCCTATAACCTGGGTATATGTTGATTTGTGAAGCAGTGGAGTTATATGCTATCCAACAGAGTGAGCCACAAAGAGCAGCAAAACTAATTAGGGCAACACCCAGCTTGAGCAAGTTAAGACTCGAGCATTGCCGGTTCCTAACGTTTCCAAAAGGGCTAGGAAGCTCATGCACAAAACCATTTTTAGTGAAATTCTTCTGTTGGTAGCCCTTATCAAATGACTCTACACCGAAGTTGCTGTCGGAAGGCCTTCCATTACTGCCGGAGAATGATCGATGACTTGGCTTCAACATTGAGAGAACAAAATTTCCTAAATGTGAACTCAGTGAAGTTCCAATTCTGTTTGGGGAGCCCAAGTGCATTACTTTACAAGTTTATCTTAAGAGGAAAAGAAGAAAAGATTCAGGAAGGAGAAGAAGCAATTGAAGAAGCACGCGTTTTCCTGACAGAAAGAGCACATAAATTAAAGATGGATGCCAAATGGACCCGACCCGGTCACATGACGCAGTGGGAATAAAATAGAGAACTTTGTCAAAGGAGGATTTCCAAGCTAGCTTCAGTCCCAGCTCAGAAATAACTGAACAATGAATCTGGACCAGTAACTCTAAACATTTCTCACTCTTATCATTCGATGGACCCATTCTAACCAGTGGGAGACCTCAAACAGAAGTAAAAAAACAATGCAGAAAAAGAAAATGAAAATTCAGGAAGCAAGACTAGGAAAGAATGAAGTACCACTCATATTCGCCAGAACAAATCCTCGGAAGCCCTCTCCATTGCCCCCACCACATCGCCAAATACCTAAAAACCATTTTTTTTTTCACTTAGAAAAGTAAATTGAAGCCCACAAAAGCTTGGTTCGTGCCCTTTGCGCTTCGAGCACAGGACAGTCTTTTACTTTCTCTTGTGATTCTCTTCCATTTCTCTAATTGAAACTGCGATGCAGAAAATATGCTACGAGGAAAACTTAGTTACGATGATTATAGCATTGCTCCATGGAAGAGACCTCCTACATTCCCCTATCGTACCTGATCTACGAAGCCGAATCTCTCTTCCTGATTTACGCGGCCTTTTGCTATGGATGAGGATAAACAGAAGGCTCGGGTGTATAACCACCATAAAACCAGGTTTCCCAGCAGCTCTGAACGTTGAAATAGTGGGGGCGGACAAGAATCCGGTAATCTCATGAAAATTTGTGCCGTGGATTGAGGGCGGAGCTCAAAAGAATCCGGCCTAGGCCTCACAACCGTACACGATTCATTTAATTATAATTATGCTTGAAACAGAGCACATATCCTGCCTTGTAGTAAATAAAAGGTGTTAATAATTTGTATATCTATTGCTTCATTTTTTTTTATAATTATTTATGTATTAATCTCAAAATCATATAAATTTTATTATATAAATTTTCTTAAATAAAATATCTTTTCATGCTTTGATTTAATGAGATATCAAAATATTATAAAATTAAATATAAAAATTTAGATGTTAGTAATGTAAATATATAAGAATTTAGTGGTATATTCATAAATCTCCTAAAGTAAACAAATTATAGGACATGTTCAACACATATGTATTACAAAATTCATGTCAAAAATAAATCATATCTAAATTATTATTATTGCAATTTTTTAAATTTATATTTGAGCTCTTTTAAAGTTAATTTGTCTCATAATTTATATTTATATATAAATTATGAGACAAATCTATATATATATGACATGTATTTTTTGTACTTTTAAATTTTTATTCCTAAGAAATCAAATTATTTTTAAAAACATTTAAAATACTTAAAAGAATTTTTAAATTTTTCTAAAAATAATTATTATTATTATTAAAATCATTTTATTTGCTTATCTTCATCTTGCTTATCGTTTATGTCATTTGCTATTGTCAATCATTGTCAGTGACAATTATAGCTATAATATTAAAAAAAAATTAATATCAAAATATATTTTATTTTAAATTAAAATATAAAAAATTTAAAAAATAAATGACTTCTAAATTATTTATGAGATAAATTTTAGCTTAAGAAAAGTCAAATGTTACATCCTCATTGCTATCTCACTTTAAAATGTAATTAAAAGTCATTTAAGATTGATTTTTTAGCTCTCAATAAAAGCATTCAAACTTGTTATAAACCCTTGTAATTCCAAGAAAAATTTATGATATCAAAATTAGTTTCTAGGTGCCCTAATTTATTGTAGTTTGACCTCCCTTCGAATTTCATATGATATTTTCTGTTATCTTAGGATAATGCCTTTAAATATCATAAATTATATAAAACAAGTTATATGAATTAAACTAAAATTGGAGAATTTTTTCTTCCCATTGAAGAGCTTGTAGGTAATTCCACTTATTCCATAGTTGTATAACCTAGATCATCTTCTCTATGGCATAAAGTTCATCTTTTCATTTCTTTTTTGATTTGTGTGATCTTATTTGTTGGTTTACTTCCATACATTCCTCTTAAAAGCTATGAAACTTCTTTTTTAAAGTTTTTCACTTATCTTCCTTTTTTCTTCCCAAGCCAATTAGTCAAAATCTATTTTAGTATATTTATATAGTGTAGTTACATAATCGTTTTTCAACTCCTTACACTACGAACTTCATGTCATACTCCCTAATAGCTATTGGAATATCTTTCTAATATGTTATGCTTTATATATAATTTCTACACCCATCGTATGTTAATACTTTACTCTCTCTTATTCTCTACATGAAATCAACCTCCTAAAAATAAATAAAAGTAGCCATCCTTCTGGCAACCCTCAACCAACACTGAAACCTACATTCATGAAGTTCCAAAGCGTCAATCACTTTTAGAGGTTATCAAATATTTTCTTACATTAAATAAAACTTCTCTCCTCATTTCTGCATTATTATATTGATAGTACACTCTCCATCTTTAATTGATGTTTAAATTTATCATATCAATTATATGATCTCTATGTCTACAACAAATCATATATAAATATTATTATATATTTTTGAACTTTCATTCAAACTTTTCTAAAATTAACCTACCATGCAATTTATGTGAATATATTGTTATTTTGGGTTAAAATTGTAGTCTAAGAAAAGTCAAATGTCATATAAATTGCATTTTATTCTTAAAATTGTTTACTAAGTGATTTGGGTTCACTTCTATTTATACTTTATATTTTGATTTGAAAGAAAATATATTTGATAGTGATAATTTTATAAGAATAATTAATCTTAAACCCTAATATCAATATTGTATCAATATTATTCTAGCTAAATATCCCATAAGTGGGCATTTGCCTATTTATAAGTATGGCATCAATTTATTTATGATTTTTTTAAAATAATTTGGCAAATTAAATCGTAAACTCACACGCATTATATAAAGTCTTAAATATGAGATTGATTGAAAAAAGCTCTCAAATTATGGGCTAGGTGTCTTGACTTATTATTTATTTGATTATTTTCATTCACAACAGAAAACTTATGCGTATTAAGATAAATAAATTAAAAAATATTATCTTTTCTAATAAATAGTGCAACTTGCATTCCACCAATTATATTTATCTATCTTACACTTCAACTCGGTATTCTAAA
The DNA here is from genome assembly GCA_021442155.1 of Cymbidium sinense. Classification (NCBI taxonomy): domain Eukaryota; kingdom Viridiplantae; phylum Streptophyta; class Magnoliopsida; order Asparagales; family Orchidaceae; genus Cymbidium; species Cymbidium sinense. The sequence continues at coordinate 18,618,943 of CM038218.1, read as the reverse complement.
CGTTTTGATACACTTAATTTGAACTTTTAATGCAACAATTATAAAAATATTCAATTCGAACATAATACTTATATAAAATAAAATAGTAGCTATTGTTTAAAATACTAAATATTTTTTACACTATTTTCTTGTCATTTATATCACAAGTATATTGAAGTAACACTTCAAACTAATCAAAATAATAGATATTTTTAAAAATAGAATAATAAAATACAAATAATATATATATTAAACATATTTGAACGATGTTAATAGTAAATTCAAATAATAATAGTATTGATTGAAAGTTTAAATTTTTAATCATTGAAGTTAAAGTTATTCACAGTAGAGCTGTTTCACGGGATTCAACCACGTGGCATCGTACAATCACGTGCTATACGATCATCCAACCACTGACTGTTGAAAAATCAAAACCGTCCATTTTTCATCCATCGGACTTCCACCAACTCCGCTGCTTATTCCTGCGGACGCGTCTTCTCCCACTAAAAAGGAAATGGCCACAGCTGTGCGCCGCGAGGACTCACGTGGCCACCGCAGTGTACTGATCGTGGGTGCCTGCTGACGTTTGACTCCGGTCACCGTGACCGTCATATATATATATATATATATATATATATATATATATATATAAGATTTAAAAGAAAAATTCTTAAAGGGACTAATAAACTAATAGTACACATTTTGAAATACAAATACTGTAATAAAATCAATCTAACAATAGATGCTCTTAATTCATGTGCTTTTATACTTTTAATTGTGAATTTTATATAAACATACATATGTGTCACAATAGAGTAGCTTCATATATAGTGAAAAACACAACACTTTCAATGAATATGTGACCCTTAAATATATATAGATTAGTGGATTATTTCTATCTCATCATCTAAATAAGGTTGCCTTTGCTAATCCTCAAGACTCCATATTCACAGATGTACATGTATTCCTTAACATCAAAGGCACTCAAGAAACTGAAAATTCTCTTCAAATCTGAGAAATGCTTAACATTATAAAAAATTATGATGACGCTATTAAATATCTGTACTTCGACTATACCAACACTGATGTGTTATTTTTCATAAGCTTCTTAAATGTAGCTATAGTTTCATATGTTGAAAACTAATTCTATTGAGGACACATATGAATTAAGTTGCTGGAATCAAGGATCTAATCTATATTAGCACCAAAATAATCATTATCAAAGTTCTTCTACAAAGTCAATTTCATCATATATTTTTTCATTTTAATTAGTCATATTTTTCTCCTTATTTTTAACTTCAAACACTCATGTTTATTATGCCTCTTCTTTTTGCAATATTGACAAACTTTATTTCTATTATTGGTATTAGATTTCTTGATGCTTCACTGCTAAAACTTGACTCATAAGTTCTTCCATGAACAAAACAAGAAGACATTCCCATAGCAATTAAGATCCAATAACTATAAATTTAAACTTTTTCTTGGAAAGCAAAGCCTCATATATCTCATTCAATGCCAATGAGTCTCCGGTATAAAGAATAGTGCCTCTAAATGTCAAATATGATGAAGGCAGCAAACATAGAAGAATTAACCCCAAATCTTCTTCTTCATATTTAACTTCCATTATCTAAAAATATTAGACTATTTCCTTGAAAGTATTCAAATGATCTTCCAGAGAATCACCTTCTAATAAATAGTGAGAGTAGAGTCAATGCTTTATATATAACTTGCTTGTTAAGATCTTTGTCATGCATAGCTGCTCCAATCTCACCTAAAGAGTAACAAATAGTTTCCTCCTTAAAAATATCATATAAGATCTAGTTCTAGAGATGCAGATAAATAAAAGAAAGTGCTTTTCAGCCATTATGTTATTTCCCTCCCAAGATCAACTTGAAGACATATGATCAAATCCCAATAAAACATCATCTAAATTCATCTGAGCAAAAATAACTTGTATCTTTACTTGCTATAATGAGAATTAGGTGTTATAGTCCAAAATGGAAACATCTTACCTCACAATCGTTATCTTTAAAACTTCAAAAGTGAAGGACCCGAAACTCTGATCCCACTTATTATAAAATAAAGTAGCAGAAGCAAAATTAGAATTACAAATAATATATTTTTAGAGATACAATATAACAAGAAAAGATATAATAAAAAAAAGTACAAGCAAAATTAGCTCACACCCAATTTTACTTGAAAAACTTCCTAGAAAGATTAAAACCACAAGCATAGAAGAAAAATGCACTAACTAAAGAGAGAAGCAGTGACTCAAGAATGAACTCAAAAATGGTCTCTTAAGACCAAAAATAACTCTCGCACTCTCTCTACAAAAATCTCACAAAAAGGAGTTAAGAGTCTTGTACCAAGTGAAGGGGTATTTATAAAATTATGCAAGATATTTTACAAGAAAATACTCAAAAAAACTAACAAAGTAAGAGCGCATGGAATGCAATCTAAAAGTTGTGATAAAATCAATACAAAACTAGAGGCTCATGATCCACGTGCTTATATTTTTCAATTAAAGTAAGAGCATATGAATTGCAATGTAAAGATCATAATAAAATCAATTTAATAGTAGAGACCTTTGATCCGTGTGCTTATATTTTCCAACTAAAGATGAGTGAGATCCACAAAAGTTCGAGTCATAAATTTAATAAACTTAAAAATCTATTAATTTACTCAAATATTGTTAATTTTTCCTTAGTTAAGTCATTGTTAGGAATCAACTTTATTCTTTTATTCTTTTATTTATTTTATTATATTTTAATTTAAATTAATGTGTATTTAATGATGACAATTATTTTTAAGAATAAAAATTAAAACAATAAGATATATGAAGAGGATTTTAAAGAAAATCATAAAATTTTGTCCATAAAATGTCACTAGTTTGATCTTGAACTGCCATTGATCACCTACCAAAACTTAGATAATGCATCATAATAATGCAAAACTTTGCATTCAATTTTCTTTAGTAGGATTGGACGATGATGAAGACCTTTTCTCCTTAGCTCTGAGCTATCTTATGGCTGATTCTTTTTTGTGGGTGTTTTGACATTGCCTACTCGATGGTCAGTAGGCAACCAATTGGGGTTTGTTTGGTTTCATGCTTTGCTTGAAGGTTTTGGTATCTCTTTAGACCTACTTCTCGTTTGGAAGGCTTGTAGTCAACCGAGGTAATATTTACGACCCTTTTTTGTTGAGAAATTTTGCATCTCTGAGTCCTTTTCTCTTTTTTACATCTTGGATCCTTTACTTGTTTTTGTGCTGGTTTGTCAAGTCAAAGCCTATGTCAGCTTATCTGATTTTTGTTTGTTTTGTTTTCTCTGTTTATTCTTAGACTTGTAAAGGTCAATCTTTGTATATGATATTAGGTAGTGAAATTGGACTCATGCTCTCATTTTTCTCAAAAAAATAAAAAAAATGCAAAACTTAATAGAATGATGTCCTTTGTGTAAAGTAAAAAAATTGAAGATATTGATGTTAATGAAAAATTAAGGTAGCCAAAAACAATCTCTAGGATAGAAAGAGATGGATTAGCTAAAAACAGTTCCTCTCATGAAAGTGGCTATAATTTACATTATTTTGACATATTATAAAGTTTTTATCATTTTAATTAGTGTTTTGTTATTTTAGTTAGATATGAAGTGAGATTTTAAAGAAAGATTGGTGTAGTTGTCTAGAGGAATAATATAATGATATTGCATGTGATATTCAAATCATCTTTTAAATACTCTTAATTATACATTTTTCATTTGCATATGTTTAATCTTTTTATTTAAAGACTCTAAAAAGTATAGAACCATCAATGCTGATGCTTTTCTTTTTAAAATGAGACTTGAACTTTCAATTTAAATTTAAAAAGAGCTTAAAAATTTTAAAACATTTGAGATCATCACGTGCAACATCATAACTCTATTATTGTTGCTTTCGATCGGACCTCAACCATTATTTGCACATCCAGCGATATTCATTATCTTTGGTTGATCTTGTTTGATGTCAGTGAATTTCCATTACTCAATTATCACCAATCATCATCATCTTGTTGCCAATATTCGAATGATATTATTTGATTGTCATTATCATTCTTTACAACTTCAAATTCTCAAATACATACACAAGTCATGATTTCATACTTTTTTTTAATCATAAATATTTTTTAGATAAAAAATATCTATCATAATTTAAAATTTTTAACGAATAGTAGTTAGTTTAATTGATAAACATTTTAAAAGTTATGTTGAATATTTTATATTTGATTTATCAAAATTAAATTTATGCCATGATACTCATCATTTCACAAAAAAAAAAAAAAAAAAAACAGAGAGAGAAGTATCATGTTTTTTTTAGCTCTGAAGATTTTGATTTAATTTCTATTGATTTTGAGAGTTTCGATCAAAATTATAGAGTTTAAATAAATATTTCTCTCCAAATTAGCATATTTTTAATTAAATTCACCCTTTAATCATGGAGTTCCATTATTTTTTATATGAATCATTGATTAAATTTCAAATAAATATTTTTTATATCTTTGTATATATGTTTTATAATTATTTATATTAAAAAAATATAATCTAATTGAATCTGGAAAACATCAAAACTATCAAAAAACCACTTATAAAAATAATAATTTCGAATAGGTTCGATACAATACCGAGACTTAGAACTTTAGATTTATTTGACTGCAGAAATGGAACTTAATGAAGCGGATCATTCCCTACTATTCGAGCACCACGTGATCACTTCATATCCGGCCGGTAATTGCTCGCAATCAACCATATAAATATTAATTTCATCAACTTATTTCCACCGACAGTCTTAATAACAAAGCTTGTTAATTTATAGGCTTCTTTATAGGAATCTTTTAATTTCTTAATTTACACTTACAGATGTAGGTTTTTTTAAGATTCTGACAACATGTATAAAAGTTTCCAAACAAGGTAGAAGTTTTAAAACACTGAATTGATTTTACTCTTACTTCAAAAAAATTTCAGTTTCAATGATTTGGTACATTTACCTATTTAAAGATTCAATTTTAATTTCAACTTTAATTCCTTTTAATCATAAATATATTTTTAAAAAAATATATCTTAAAAATTCAACGAAGAGGATAATCTAATTATGTCTCGAGTTACAGCATAAAGAAAATTGATGGGACCTCAATAAAAAAGGATTCTAGTAAAATTGTAATGATTGTTAAATTATTTTAACACGATTTTAATAAAAAAATTTATGAATTTTAGGTTGAACTATCGAGTTTCTTTTAAAACTTAACCAATATTATTGACTTTCGGTCAAAATATTGAAATTGGAGATGTTAATTATTTTTATCGATTTCGATTAAGAAAAAGCAAATGACTAAAGTAAAATTAAAAATCAAGATTTCAATTATAAAACTATAATGGTTGACCTATAGATGATCATGTATATAATTAAAAAATAATGGTCTTGTTAAGAAGTATGTTTATCCTCAAGTTATATTCTTCTAAAATACATTAGTATTAGAGAAAAGTGGATAAATGTGCAAGCACTAGTTTTTCTTATTTTGTGGAGTCTGATTCTGTCGATTAATCAGAGATATATTGTTGATTCAATCTTTACTCTCACCATTCGAGCTTGGTGGTGAGGTTGTTGGGAGGCTGTAGGAGGGTAGTGTGCCATTTCCTCAAGAGTTTAGGTGCAGCGTCGATGAGAAATTATTTATTTATTTATTAATGTATAGTGCATTGGCGTTGCAAATGTAGCAACTCGGCGCTATAACATGGAGATCATTGGTACAGAGACAGTTGGTAGCGCTTCAACGCTAAGAGGATAGCACTACAACGTCATGATCTGTGGATTCACCAGAAAGACAGAAAATACAATGCTATAATGCTAAAATCAGAGTACCAATGGCTCAAGATAGAAAGGCCAACACCTTTCCATTGCTGCAATAATGCCATGGTATTATAACCCGCATAGAAAAGGACAGAGACAATGATGCCAGTGCCTAGGCTACGAAATGGGAGAGTTCGTATTTTTGCAATTTTCTGTAATTTCTTTTTAGAACTTGGTATTTTCTCCATTCCCTTGTGAGTGTAAGTGGAGGGTGCGAGCCTTAGAGTGTGAGAAGTGTGGAAAGGCTTGAGATAAGTATAAACTATACTATTCTCCTTTTTTTTTTTCATAGTAGATTTCTTGGTGTAGAGTAGCTTTGTGATTTTTTTTTGTGCTCGAGTTTTTCCATGCTAAATCTTGAGTCTTTATGATCTTGAGTCTTTATGATCTTGTGCTTTAGTTACTTATGTTCAACATTTTGCTTCAAATTTATCAAACTTATTTTCAGCAATTTTAAGTCTCCCGTTATTTTTTAAATCAATATTTTTATTAAGGAGAGCCATACTATTCTATTCAAGTAAACTTATGAGTAGAAAAGATAGGCTCCCAAGAGAAGAAAAAATTGGCTCTTTATTGAGTTGGAGTTGCATACCATAAGTTATTGCCTCTATACTAAAATAGATATTAAATCCCATAGAGTTAAAAAAAATTTGAGGGCTTTATGAGTTCCACTTTTGGATCTCTCTCCTAAGAGTTGCATTCTCTCTAAGCATTGCCCCAGGTGATATCCTTCACAAAGGAAGACTTATTCATGATTCTCTATTGATTCTCTCTCCTTCCACTTCATGGATAATGAATTAGATGCTTTTATTGTATGAGATTTATTGTCTCAACTATTTCCCCTTTTTTCACTTTCAACTAAATAATTATTTTATAGACTTTAAGTTCAAGTTGCATCGTAATAATGTCATTTTGTTCTTGTAAGCACTACTTTAGAATCTTCCTCTTAATGTGGTAAGCAACTTCTAATATTTTTTTTATCGATGTGTCTCCTAAAAAGCCATTTTCAAGAATGTATGTTGCCAAGGCTGAGGATCTCCTACTATCATCAATATCTACTTATACATGTATGACATATGCCCTATTTGAATAATAAAGAATTTTTATGATCAATTGCAGAGGATATCATTTCTTCTCAATTAACCTCTCTTGTTTACCTAAACATCCATTTTTTTAAATTTAGTCAAGCTTAGTTCTTAGGTTGAACTAAGAAGTTAGTCGGATAATCTAGCAAACTTATGAAATTGCACAAATGCATACTAAGAATTAATTAACTCGATTTATTTGTAATGAGTCTATTTGAGAGCTTTCCTATGAATCTAATTGGAAGCATTATCGAACTATCTTTTCAAGTGATTTCTTGGAGAGAAATTATAAATATGTTTGTGCTCGCAGTGATTTACAAAAGAGGGTTTCTCCTTGCTAGTAGTTGCCTTACTATATTTGGAGAGGAAAAATATGAAAGGAGATTCTCTAGCAACATTAATTCCAATTTTGCTATCATCCTTAAGTTTAAAAATACTACGAAGTCTAAATATTTTTTGTTAATATTATTTTTTAAATGTGTTCTAAAAATATATTGATTTGTGAGATATAAAGAACTCTTTTTAATAAATAAATAAAAAAAACATTTTTAATGGCTTGTTACAAGTTAAATGATGTTAGCTCTTTGAGGTCCCGTATCTCAATCACTTCATTATAAGAGACACATCCACTTGAGACCCTCCAAATTATCGCAAAATTGATCGCAGAGACCTTTTGGGTTGGCGAGCTTGTCACTAAGGTGGTCTCTAAATTTCTTTTATCTCAATTATTTTTCGTGCCAAGTATTTGTTGCAAAAAGTGGTGCTGTAATAGTAATTCGATAGCTTGGGATTTTGGGTATTAAGATCTGATTTGTACCGATCACAACAATCTGCGCTCATTATTAACAACTAATATTTGTTATTGTAATTTCCTGACCTACATAATTTCGAAGTGAATTCACGTAATGTGAAAGGCCAAATAGCATGAATAGATAAAAAAGAGTAAATCGATATAACAGTGTTGACCTTTATATATATCACATGAGTCGAATCGAATTATAAGATTCGATCGACGATCTTGGACAAATCTGAGACGTCTCAAACATCCGTCGCCCAAATTACCTCCGATCGGACTACGTCGCTGCGTTCGAACATCAAAGCGTCGATATAAATATGACACAATTTAATGATCAATCGATCAAGCGATCGAGCTGTCAATGCGCCGACACGCATATCGGAGTCAAAAGGTTGCGACGATGCCCAAATGACCTCCGATCGATGAACGAACTTTCGCCAGCGTTGAGCGAAATTGATCGAATATAAATATTATGCAATCCCACCGATCAAGTGATCGAGCTATCAATGTGTCAACGTTCATATTAGAGTTGGAAAGCTGCGACGATGTCCAAATAACCTCCATTCATAAAATTGATTGTGTCGTTAGTTTTGAAACATCAAAATCTATCAAATGAGATTGTTCGTGCTCAATTTGGATGACTCTACATAAATGTCGGCGATGCGAGTGATACAGCGTTTGAGCGAAATTGATCCAATTCGGCTCCAAACACAAAACGGTGAGCGGATTGCGTCGAATATCGAATAATTTTAAACCAATATATAATATTAATCATATAATAAAGTTGGCATAAAATTCATATTAAAGTGATTAAACACTTTAAAATAATTATTAAAAAGGCTTAATAACCCTAACTCGATCTCTTCCCCTTTTGCACAGCCCGTCCGATCCGAGCGGGATCGCTTAGGAACAAAGGCTTCACCCCTTTGTTTGTTCCTCCCTCAACCGATCCAGCCTCCTCCTTCCCCTTCCGTTCAAAAGCCCTCAATCGAACGGTTCCCTCACCTTCTCCCTTGCTCGTCCAAGCCACACGCAAGCAAAAAAAAAATGGTAAGGGTTCCTACTTCCTTCGATCTCATTTCGCTCTCTGATTTCTTATCTCCTTCCTTCATTTCCCTTGGATGAACCCCCTCCTTCCCTCATTTCCTTGGCCGAACTCCCTCTCTCCATCATTTTTCCTTGGCTGAATTCTCTCCTTCCCTCATTTCCCTTGGCCGAACTCCTTCTCTCCCTCATTTTCCCTTGGCCAACTCTCTCTCTCTCCCTCATTTTTCCTTGGCCGAACTCCCTCCTTCTCTCATTTCCCTTTGCCGAATTCATCCTTAGCCGACCTCCCATTTTTTCAAGCGAGGGTAGCCGAGAGGCAACTCCATCATCAGGTGGGTTCCTCTCGGTATACCTTCTGGATTCCTCCTCTAATCGAACGCATAGCCACTGAATTACTCTTCCTCCTTTTTTGCACCAGGTCGTCAGTGATTCTTCTCACAGGTTTTATTTCCATCACTTCTTACCTTTTTCCTCTCTTCTTGCAACACTCCAATACTCAATTGACTTCCCTGCTCGCACTACCCATTTCTTCAATTGTTGCTCTACCAATATCAATGATATAGTTAAATAGTTGTGGATGTGTGATGCCAATGTAGAAATTATATATATATATATATATATATATATTTTATATAGGTTTGAAGGCCTTGTCTCATGCTTTCGTACGTGATGAGATGAATAAAGGCGATGTGTTGTAAAACGTCGCTCATCGAGTGGGAAGACCTTTAAAAGCGTTAGATCTTACGCATCTTTGGAATCGCCAAAATTTTGACGAATTTTCGGATCTAGAAAAAAAAGAGAAAAGAATCAAAATTCATTAAAAAAAAGAGAAACACACAAATAATGAAATAATATGGAATTAAAATTGAATTAAACAAGTCAAGTAAATAAACAAAATAAATATAAATGCGAACATATAAAAAAAGGGGTTTAAAACTCACAAGCAATATTAAATAATTTTTCTAATTCCTTTACCAATACTCAAAAGATAATTTATGACTTGATGAATTAAATGAAATGTGGAAGAAAAACTCTTCTAAATCCTTTCAACTTATAAAAGGAGAGTAAACCCATTTAAAGGTTCATATCCAATTTATGAAATCTTAAGTGGTATGACATGTGTAAAACATGTCGCTGCTTTAATCCATATTGATTCCAATGTTCGGTGCAGGTATGATTGGAGGAGAGCTATTAATAGTTTGCTTTACGCTAATGGGAAGATAAACTCTCAAATATGAAAGAGTTTGAATTAGATTCTAAAGTGAGTCTGTAAAAAGATTAATTGCCAAAATGAATTTGAAAGCTTGGAGAATGAAAACATATAATTTGAAGTATATTTGAAGATCACTCATAAATAAAGATTGAATTCCAAATATGAATTTATGAGGTCATAATTAATCAGTTTCAAATAAATTCTTAAGCTCATGATTTGGAATTAAAATGATTTTCAAGATGAATATGAGATGAATTTAGAGGAGATTAAATAATTCATAAATGAATTTGAATGGGGATAAATCCATATTGGATTCAAAAGCTTTTTTGCACTTTGGATATTCAAAGTGTTAAATTCATGAACAAGTAATCAATGTGAATAATACACTTGAATCATCGTATTTAATGTCAAAGGAAATAAGGATCTCAATTGAATATCAAAGGACAAATGATTGGTGGTAAACTTAAATGTTCAATTTTAAATTAAGAACAACAATGTGTAAGTCATTTGGTAGCTTTGTTACAAGCACAAATTCAATTAGGCAACTCATGATCAATCATGAAATGTGGCCTTTAGAAGGATCATTTGGATATTGTATTTGAAGTTAAAAATAACGAATGGATTAAAGAAGACGTCATTTGAAAACTTCAAGAAGAACGCCACCGAATTTACAACACATCGTACAAGTGAATAGAAGATATTAATTAAGGCTTCAATTGAACCCTTTCATATATTATGAAGTAGGATTAAAACTCAAATTCAATGTCTTAAAATTATGCAAGCATTCTTAAATACACCCGGCATGTCCCACGACACTACGTTGAATGCTTAAACTTAGTGTATGAGGCTGCTACGTGGGTTATTTCCCGGTTTAGTCTTAGGATCGGGTCCGGGTTAACAAAATCTAAAAATCTAATAATAATATTATAAGAAATTCAACTTAGTGAAACATCTGAGAAGTTAATTTTAACATATGATAGATAATCCTCTATTGAGCTAATAGAATTCGTGATCACGAAATAATACATCTACCCCGATGATGGCTATGTTGAATGGTAATTTCAACTGGAGGGGATACTTCCATCAAAATGTATTCTAATTTTAAATCAGACTAACTCAAATTAAGTATCAATCTGAAAATACTTAAATGAAATTTAATCTCTAAAAAAATAAAGCTAGAATTCAATTCAACATCCATAACTGTTTGTTAGAGGTGACAAATTGAGAAAACTCTAGCTCACAAAGGAGCCAATGTCAAATCAAGTATTTTACTATGTTCACTCTCAATCAATCTCATACCAGTAAGGAGGTGACTTATGTCCTCTAACTGCGTGGCTTGGGAGAGCTCCATATATGATACAGTTACGACCAGAGTCCTCTGATCGGGTGGTTGCTACAAAATGGAACTATTATATTACGATCACGACCGTAGCTCGTATGCTCCCCAATGGCTCCGCCCTTTGAGTTGTGAATCATAGGGTACACTTGATATGGCAAAAATCTTATGTCAGCTAAGGTAGACTTAAGTCTATCTCCTTAGACAAACACTACCCCAAGTCTACAAGAATTTCTTGGACGACGTAATCCATGTGTTGCTGATAAGGATCCTTCTGTCAGGTTAGGTGGACTACCTCCTTTGACTAAGTAGACTAGGGACTGCGATAGCCTGGGTTGATGAAACCATGAGATCTAGATCGAGCACATCATCATTCCCCCAACAATCCGCTTTAAGCTAATACAAATGAATTTCATAAATCTAAAAAATCAAAACTCCACATGCTGTTACTATACATTACGCATTTAGCGATCTAACGATTATTCATAATCGAAAGTTATCTCTTAGCATTAAGATGGTTAATTAATTATAGGTACTTGCACCTATAGGAAACCTAGAATTAGATCTAAAGTCCTCGTAAAATGAGGATGAAATCTCTGGGTACTATCTTATCTACTATTACATCTACCTTCTAAAAATTATACCGACACATTCAATCATACTCAATTGTATTAGGTGGTGAATTTTGGAGCCACAATTTCACATTCCATTGGGGACATGATTCTCTTTCCATCTTTGGCTAATCATATACATGCTATAGTAACAAAAAAATATTTAAAAATTTCAAAATAAAAAATGATGATTTAAATGTGTAATAAATTCAAATTACTAATGTATGATACTTTATATTGAATGAATTATTATGTAGAGTATATTTTTATTACACTATTATTCTTTTCTGTAGTACTTATGTATTTTGAAAGTATTGGGTGAAATAATAATTACTAATTACTAATCCCCATCTTTCACTTTTGTGGAATGGATCTACAGAGCACTCCTTTCACTATTCAGCTAGGGCATGGTGCAAACATCTGCTTAGCTAACACCGTCATCAACATATGAGATGTTGGAGCTACCATTCAATGTGGTAGCTTGAATTTCACAACTATTATAGTTGTAATTCCTAAAGCACCCACTTGTGGTGCACTTGTCCGAGGCCATGCTGGAAGGTGTCAGGTTACTAAAGCTCGTACTCATCATGCTCGCCAACCAGTTTAGCAACATCCGCTGTTAAGGAGATCTCTCGATAGAGAACTTTAGATTTTGAAAGATCGGGTCAATTTGAAGCCCTTATAATGAAGAGAATCATCATTGGACATGCTGTATCTTTGATGCCTCATGGTACAACTGCTTCACCGATTGAACCTTTCGTACTAGGAAAGCATGATTATGAAGCTTCCTCATTAGAAAGAAAATTAACTAGAAGGCAAAGAAGAAGAAAAAATGCTAAGCTGAGGGCTCAGCATATCCCACCTGAACGACCCAATGAACAAACAATATTGTCACTAGAAGTGAGTATTCCTACCCATAACAACTTTGATAATCTAAAATGGGTAAAAAGAAATAATTCTACTGTTAAGGTGAAGTAGTCTTTCTGGACTCAACAATGATAAGCTCCTCCACCACAGAGGAGATAACTTGAAATACTATCTGCTAGAATACACTACGTTCTTAAAGTAGCCAAGGAAAGAGGCTTAATAAAAATAAAATTTCAGAGGCCTGTAATAATGAAAAATACTGAGGTTCCACCAAGAAGGTTGTCATCTCTTATGATAAGTAATCATCAAGCCAAGTATACTTCATGCGATGAGCATCGGAGCATGACAATTGGACCGCATGTCCAAGAATCTGCTGCCGAAAGGTTCTGATGAAAGAGTAAGCAGATATGAAGGCCAATGCCCTGTGATGAAATTTTGAAGAATGGATGAGGTGTGACATTTGATACACATATTCATACATCTTAATCAAAAATAACTCATTAGAGGTGGATAGATAAAAGAAGGGATACCACTGATAAAAATTATGATAATCGACACCCTAGAGAATTCTCTAGGGGATCCAGTCATCAATTAGATTCACCCCCGTGAAAGATAGATGACTTTAATCCCAGTCCCCTAATAGAAGAATTATTTATTCTGCACACTGAACTAGAGATCCACTGGAAACGTCAATCGAAAATTCATGTGCAAGAAGAAGATAATGAAGATGACACTATGGAAGTGGAAGTCGTTTATATGGTCAGAGATATAGATGACCTTTTTGCTCAGCATCATCAACAACATGAATCTAGGGAGCTTGAACTTGAATTCGATGTTTATGAAGAAGAGTCTTCACAGAAGTAAGTAGAAGATGGATCACCAATCTCTACTAAAGAGGAAGAAGAAGAAGATCAAAATGAGAAAGAGATCATGGGTGTTGTAGCTATTTATATGGTTGAACCAGGAAATGATCACATTTTTATAATCAACATTGTCATTCAACCCAAGCAATAAATGTCCTTACAAATGCACAAGGAGAAGTGTTGATCTCCATATATGTGTCATAAGTTGAGTCAAGCTCACAAGTCAAATTCGACGGGCTTGGAAGGTGGCAGTGCGCAAATTGGGGCTCAAAATGCATTGGACATCACAAAATAGTCGAAATGACATTTGATCAATGAATGGACTTTGCTGTCATGTCTAGAATGTCAAAATTGATCAGAATATAAATATTTCATAATCTAACGATCGACCGATCAAGTGATTGAGCTATCAATATGTTGACACGTATATCGAAGCTGGGAAGCTGCGATGATGTCTGAACGACCTCCGCTCATAAAATTGATCTTGCTGTTAGCTTTAAAACTTTAAAAATAACTAAATGAGATTGTCCACACTCAATTCAGATGTGTCTGTGTAAATGTCGAATGATCGGTAGTGACAATGCATAAATCGAGGTTGAAATGCACTGGATGTCACCAGAATTAATCCAAATAACCTCCGATCAATGAACTGACTTCGTCATTGCATTCAGAATATTGAAACTGGTTATATATATATATATATATATATATATATATATATATTGGATAACCTGAGGATCAAACGATCGAGTCATCAATGCGCCTACACATATATCAAGGTCAGGAGGCACCGATGTAAATAAAATAACCTCTGTTCATGAAATTGATTGAACTGTTAGTCTCAAAATATCAAAATCTATCAAGTGAGACTATTCACACTCAATTCAAACAAAATTATGAAAATCAAGCCGTCGAAAATGATAGCACACATTTTGAGCTAAAATTGACTCAATTTGACGCCGACTTAAACCAAATGACCTTCGATTGCGAAACGAACCACGCCGTTGCATTCAGAATATCAGAATAATCTTAAATTGAGTCAAGATTTTCAACACCTAACAACACAAATTTCCCTCTCTTCTTTTTTGATTCTCCCTCGATCGAACGCCCGTCCACGATTCAAACGGCTCGACCAACCGCTCCCTCCTTCAAAACCGTTCCCTCTTGAAGCCGGTTCCTTACCCATTCCCACTTCCCTCATTCATCAGTCGATCTCAACCGTAAGCAAAAAATCAAGAGCCCTTATTTTTTTCTCCCATTTTTTTCAATTCTTCCTTCCGCTTGCTCCTTTCAAACCAAAAAAAGGCAAGTCTTCCTTCCATTATTTTTCTATTCCTTCCTTCTTCTCCATCTTCTTTCCAACTTCTTCTCTTCATCTTTTTATTTTTTTCCCTCTTCCACCAAAACCAAAAATCCATTCTCAAATTCCTTCATTTCCCCAATTTGAATTTCCAATTCTATTTTGATGCAATTGAAGAAGAACATTGTCATTAGGCGAATTCTTCTTTTAGTTTCTGGCATTGCCCTCCCCATTACCTTTCCAATTTCTCTTTGCTGCAACAGGAGAGGAACACCGTCTTTAGGCAGGTTCTTCTCCCGATTTCTGGCATCTCCCTTTCTATATCTCTTCCGACCTTTCCCTTTGCCGTAACAAGAGGAATGCCATCATTAGGTGGGTTCATCTCTTGGGTTCTGGCATCGCTAACTCCGATCTTTGCCGATCATTACAATGCAGAAGAAATAAGTCATAACATGTGTGATGTGGATGTATATTATGCTCATGTTTCTTTATAGGTTTGAAGGCCTCATCGCACTCATTAGGGCACGACGAGATAAAAATTTGACTATTGTGTGAAGACGCCTATCTCATTAGCATAGCGAGTAAGACAACATCTATTAATGTCGCTCCCCCTAGCTGAAATATTGCTGAAATTTTGTCCAATCTTTTGACTAAGAAATAAATGAAAAATAAAAAGAACCGGCTTAAGAATGTAAAGCAAGGAAACATAAAAGCTAAATTCAAATTAAAAATGATAAACACTAATTCAAAAAAATACTTAAAGGAACTTTGAAAGAATAAAACATTTACTTGGAATGTAATCAGATCTTTCACGCTTTTCAAACTCCAAAGCACCCTAAGCAAACTATATGAAATGGAAGGCCCTCCCTTAGCCCTATTTATAGAAATGGAAAGAAGCAATGCGGGACCCATCTTTGTTTAAATTAAATATGAAGGCGAGTTAGATGGGTAATTATCACAAGTGAAAATTGTATGAGATAATACTTTTCCCTACAAATATAACTTTCCATGGCTTAAGTTGAAGTAGAACAACAAATGTAAATTCTCTAATAAAGTGAGTTCACATTCTTGTAAATTCCTCAAAATTAAATAAACTTTAATTGAAATTTGGAGAGACTAATACTAAACTTATAAGAGACTTGCAATAAATTTGAAGTCTAATTTTCAAATAAATAGAGAATTTGGTATGGAGTTAAGGATGAATCTAAATTGGGTTTAACAACTCTTATATGAATATGAAAATGATTATAATGCTAGCGAATAATAGTGAGTATGGATAAAGCAATGAATACTAAAATTGGTATAACTTATTAAAAGTGATTTAAATTGAACACAATCAAGTTTGGAGAATGAATGTGAAATTTGATAACTCACCTGTGAGCAAATATGGATTTTGATATTTCACCAACTAGCATAAACAACATTTATCACTCATAATTCCAAATATCAGTGAAGAATAATAAACATAAGAAAGCTGCTTGATTAACAAATGAGTTATGGTTTAATTCACACTAAGGAAGTTGAGAAGTTTCGTGAAAGTTTAAAGTGTAACATATAAAGAACTTGATGCATAGTCAATAATCATGTGTCACCTTAAATGATCTAAGTGAAAATCTAATTGGATTTATAATCAAAATCACAAGACATTTATATCAAGCTTGATGGTCAGTATTCAAATACAAATGTAATTCAAGTGTGAATTAAGCAACAAGGCTAATATTTAATAAGCTAAATTGAAAAAGATATAAGTTAAGTTGCAATATTTTGAATTGAAAATATAAAGTTGAAATAAATGCCACCAGATTCGCAATACATCGTACAAGCAAATAAATAGCATTAATTAAGGCATTCTCAAATACACCCACATGGGCCCTGACATTATGCTGAATGTTTAGATTCAAGTGTCTAAGGATGTTGCGCGGGTTGCTTCCTAGTTTAGTTTTAGGACTGGGTCTGGGTTAATAAAATCTAAAAATATATTATAAGAATTTCAACTTAGTAAATATATCTGATAAGCTAATTCTATCGTGTGATAATAGATCTGATCCTCTATTAGGAGATAAACAGAGTTGACAGGATTTAAAGTTCTCAAATATATTCGAGTCAATCAATTAACTACCCTGATGATGGCTGTGTTGAATCCATCAAAATGCGATTGTAGTTTTACACAAAATTTACTCAAATTAAGTGTCAATTAAAAAATTGTTTAAATGAAACTCTATTATTACAAGCTTAAAGCAAAATTCAATCTATCATATTCCACAATTATTTATTTGGGGTGACAAATTTAGCTCACAAAGGAGCCAATGTCGAATCAAGTCTTCTACTATGTTCACTCCTAATCAATCTCTTGCCAGTAATAATGCGACCCGTGTCCTTTGACTGCATGGCTTGCCTAGTAGGCTCTAGAGATGAAGCAGTTATGACCAGAATCCTTAATCAGGTGATTTGGCAAGTAAGGCTCCATTATATTATGATCACGACTATAACCCGTATGCTCCCCAATGGCTCTACCCTTTGAGTTATGAATCATAGGATATACTTAATAGGAAAAATAACCCTCTGTCAGCTAAGGTAGACTTAAGATTATCTCCTTAGAAAAACACCACCTAAGGTCTACAAGGATTTCTTGGATGATGTAACCCATGTGTTGTTGATAAGGATCCTTCGGTCAGGTTGGGTCGACAACCTCCTTTGACTGAGTAGACTAGGGACCATGACAACGTGAGATGATGGAACCATGGGATCTAGATCAGACACATCATCATTCCCCCAACCATATGGTTTAAGCTGAAATGATGAATTTCATAATCTTAAATTCTTAATTATATATGCTGCTATTATAGGCTACACATTAAGCGACCTAATGATTAGTCTTAATCAAAAGTTCTCTCTCACTTATTAGAAGGGGTAATTAACTATAGGGGCTTGCACCTATAAGAAACCTGGAACCAGATCTAAAGTCCTCACCAAATGAGGATGAAATCTCTAGGCAGTGTATTATTTGCTATCTCATCTGCCTTCTAAAAATTACACCGACCCACTTCAATCACACTCTCTTCAATTCATATTGTCGAGAGGTCGATGGCAAATTTTTGGCTACTCTGCTGGGGACATGATTCACTTTCCATCTTTGGCTAGTCATATTTATGTGCTATATTAACAACAAAATATTTCAGAATTCAAAATAACAAATAGTGATTTGAATGTGTAATAAAATTACCGATGTATGAGGCTTTATGTTGAATGAATTATTCTATATTTTTATTACACTATTATTTTATATACATTTTGAAAGTATGGGGTGAAATAATAATAATTAATTACTAATCCCCTTCTTTCACTTATGTAGAATGGATCTACAGAGCACTCCTTTCACTATTTAGCTAGGGTGGTGCAAACATCTGCCTAGCCAATGACATCATCAACACAGGAGATGTTGGTGTGACCATTCAATTTGGTAGCTTAAATTTTCCAGCTATCGTAGCTGCAACTCCTGAGGTACCCACCCGTGGTACACTTGTCTGAGGCTATAGTGGAAGGCCTCAAGTTATTGAAGCTCCTACTAGCCATGTTCATCAATCAGTTCAATAGCTAACCATCATAAGGAGTTCTCCGAGAGAACTTCGCTTTTAAAAAAGGTCAATCAAGCCCCATGATGAAAGAACTATTAGTGGGCAAACTGTGTATTTAATTCCTCGTGGTACAACTACTCTGCCGATTGAACCTTTTGTACTTAGAAAGCATGATCATGAAGCTTCTTCATCAGGAAGCAAATTAACTAGAAGGTAGTGAAGAAGAAGAAATGCTGAGCTGGGGGCTCAGTAAATCCCCTTTGAATGACCAAGTGAACAAACAATCTAGAAGCGAGTATTCCTACCCATAACCACTTTGACAATCTAATGTGGATAAAAAGGAATATCTCTACTGGTGAAGTAAAGCAGTCCTTCTAGAACCAACAATGTCAAGCTCCACCACCACAGAGGAGACTACCTGAAATATTATCTGCCAGAATACATAAATTCTTTAAAGTAGCGAAGGACAGAGGCTTACTAAAAAGAAAATTTTAGAGGCCTGTGGTGATGGAAAATACTGAAGCTCCACCAAAGAGGTTTCCATCTCTTTTGCTAACCAGTCATCGAGCTCAGTAAACCTCGCATGGTGAGCATCGGAGCGTGACACTTGGATAGCGTGTCCAAGAATTTACTTCTAAAAGGCCCGATGAAAGGATAAGAAAATATGGAGGCCAAGGCCCCATGATGAAACTCAGAAGAATGAAAGAGGTGTGACATCTGAACATATATTCAGAAATACACCTCTAAAATAACTTATCAGAAGTGAATACCCAAAAGAAGAGACATCACTGATAAGAGACATGACAGTCGACACCTTGGAGAATCCTCTAGGGGATCCCGTCATCGATCAGATTCACCCCCACAAGAGAAGGTTGACTTTGATTGCAGTCCTTTAATAGAAGAAGTATTTGTTCTACACATTGAACTAGAGATCCACTGGAAACATTGATCAAAAATTCATGTGCAAAAAGAAGGTGATGAAGAGGACACTATGGAAGTAGAAGTCATATGGTAGATATAGATGAACTTTCCACTCATCACCATTAGCGACATGGATCCAGGGAACCTGAACATGAATTCGACATTAATGAAGAAGAGTCTTCACGTGAAATAAGTAGAAGATGGATCTTCAATCTACTAAAGAAGAAGAAGAAGATCAAAATGAGAAAGAGATCATGGGTGTATTTGTTTATATGGTTGAACCGGAAAATGATCACTGGTACATGCTTTTATACTGTGTAGTCATTCAACCCTAACGACTATCTTTGCAAATATGAAGAGAAGGATAGTCAAGTTCTTCCCCTAAAGATGAGAACAAGGCGGACAACAACAGAAAGAAGAAGATCTTGTTGATGATGTTGTGTAAAAAGAGCAAAGAGAAATGCAGCTTCAAATGGAGGTCATAGATAAGGAGATTGCACAGCTTGGTACTAAGATGAATGACATGATGGTACAAATGAATATCATGATGGAGATGTTGTAAAAAAATATCACATCAACTGTAGCACCTGCTTTACCTGTTAATCAATATACAACTAATAATGCAACTTCTATACCACCAGTCACTTTGGTACCTCAAGTTCCTACAGTACATGCTACACGTAAAGCTAGAAATGAAGTTAACCAATTATCTCTTCAGTCGATAATTCAAAATATGGCTTGAACATCATGAACGATAACAGCTGCTCAGCTAGAAATAATCAATGAAAAGATAAAAGTAGTCATAGCTTCAGAGCAAAAAAAGTTGGTGAGTAAAGGCCGCCCTTACCTAGCTAAACATGATGAAGTGCCATACCCGAAAGGTTATTCAGTGCCAAAATTTAATACTTTTAGTGGGATTGGTAACCCAAAGCAACATTTAGTCTAATTTAAGGCTACTTATTATAACATAGGAGGGAACAATAAGCTGCTTTTCTGTCAGTTCATTAGTAGCTTGACCTCAATTGCTTTTGAATGGTATGTAGAATTGCCAAATAATTCAGTTAAAACTTTTGCTGAGTTAGAAATAATATTCGTGAAGAGGTTCACTAGTGTAACTGAGAAAATAATAATCATTGACCTTGCTTAAAAGGAGAAAAGTTGAGTCAATGACAAAATTCATAAGTCGTTGGCATAACCTAAGCATGAAATATGAGCAACAATTGGAAGAATAACATGCAATCCAATTGCTAATGGGCAATATGGATGATAAAATGATACCATTTTTATGTATGGTGTCGATTGCAATATTCTAGGACTTGCTCGATATGGTGACTAAATTTGAAAAGCTGAATCACCCTAAGTCTAAAATCAGAAACAAACCTTAAGACTTAAGAAGAAATGAAACTCATGCTGCTTATAGCTCAAATGGTGAAAAGCAGGTGATATATAATGTGGATAAAGGAAAATAACTGATGTGCAATGATGATAAGGGAAAGAAGCCTGTCTATTCTAATTCACAGCAAAAATTGGTATTAAGAGGCAATGACAAACCTCAGACTTTTCCAAGTGATGGAGAACATCCAAAATAAGCAACAAGAGATGATGAGCGAATGCATCCATCTCTTAAGGAAAAGATGAACAAAGAATATTCCTTTAGAAGGGATAGTGTGGCTAAATTATTTTTAGCAAGTCAAAAGGTCTACAATTACCAAAATTAAAGGCCAAGAAGGCGATCAAGTCAGTAATCCAAATTACTATCCATATCATCAGATGATCAGCCATTCTATTGAAGATTATTATGTCTTCAAAGATTGGTTAGAAAGGAATTATCCAAGGGGTGAATTTACATTATCTGATAGTGTTCTAGTCAACCCAAAAAGAGAGTCTACAATGATGATTACGTCCTCTTTTGTATCATCCATCAAAGACAAAAAGAAGGAGAAATTAGTTCAGACTGAAGAATGGGATATAGTCGTCACCAACAAGACTGTAAAAATGCTGAAATAGCTAAAAGGTGTCCCTAGTATTAAGTGGAAATCACCACTTGATCCTATATTGGACTTAAAAGAGACATTTAAACCAAGTATTTAGTCTTTCAGTGGCATTCTGATAATGCTACATCATCACAACATGATGAGTAGTCTACTAAATGCAGGCCTCATAAATCAAAAAATCTGGTTAAGAAAAAGAAGATCAAGAAGAGAACTATAACTCAAAAGATTATTAATAATTTAGAAGAGTATCACCCATAACAAGATAACCATTTCTTGCGAGACTTTATGCCTAAACTTTGCATTGTTGAATCGAGATAAGATAATGGTAAATCTTGTCAGTAGAAACATCTTGAATCATTTATGTGATCAAACATTCTTGACATTAGTTACTCCAAAATGACAAGGGTAGTCAAACGACTTCGACCAACCCATCAAAATTCTTATCGAAAGCAAGAAGAGCAAGAGTTAGTATCGAATTTTTTTAATGACTCAACAAGATAAAGTTTATATGAAGAGTTATGTTTTCGATGGAGAAGAGTCGACTCATCATCATATCATCATATGAAATGTATGAAGTTAAAAAATGAGTCTAACCCTTTAGGTCAAACCTCCAGAATAAGTAGGGAATTTGAAGAAACTACCTCTTTAGAAGAATCTGAGCAAGATAAGGTGATTCAAGTTTAGCTGAGAAGTGATAAGGTCTTACCACCTTCATCATGGAAGGGAAATGCAAATAAAGACAAAGGAAAATAAATTGAAGTCAATGAAGTTATCATTCCCGCAAATCCTAGAATAAAGTCTAAATTGAGTAAGAAGATAGACTATAATATTCTATCACATCCGAGAAAGATCCTTGCACAACTGAGTGTGTACGAGACTCTCTTGATGTCAAAAGACTTCCGAAAAATTTTGATACAGGCTCTCAAAGATCCAGAAAGTTATGAAGCTTACCTTACCAAAAAATGCATGTCTGAATCATTGCAAACTCAAGATCTCTCAGTAATCACATTTTTTAAAGAAGATCTTATGTTGGGAATAGCGGATTAGAACCATCCTCTATATGTTACTATAGAGAGTGATGACATCTCGATCAGTCAAATATTGATTGATATAGGTTTTTCTATCAATCTTATGAGTTTAAAGGTATTAAGAGGATTATCACTTAATATCCAACATCTTGGGAGGGATAAGTTAATGGTTCACAGTTTCAATGAGAAAGGGCAGAAAACCTTGGGTTCTTTTATTCTTCTGCTCAAGTTTCAAGATTTATATACAGAAGTCAAGTTTCATGTATTCGATGTTGATACATCATTTAGAGCTATGTTGGGTCGGCCATGGATGCATGTGTATGGCATGGTTCCATTAACCATGCATCAGTGTATAAAGTACCTAAAAGAAGGAGAAGAATTCAGAATTCAAAATTCCTGGTAACATACAACCATTCTTCATTAAGATCTATGAAGATGCAAAATATTTCATCCTAAAGAGCCTAAAAGAGCCTCTTGAAGTGGTAGCATCCACTTCAGAACTAAAAATAATTTCATAAAGTGAAAGAGCATAAGAGGGAAGAAGAAGCAATGCGACTCTTCCTAAAGTACTTGATTCATCTAAATCAAGAAGATCTTCCTCATTTGGGAAGTGACACACAGAAGAAGAAGATATTTCATAAACCTAAGAGAACTTATAAACTTTCAAGAAAGGTAAAATATGAAATAAGTGAATCGATTTAGACTATGATTTTGAATCTACTTATGGAAATAGAGTTTAGATGGTCTCATTAAGAAGGATAGCTCATTTGGCAATATCATATAAATCCTTCAAAATTATACCCATCCCTCAATAATAGTTTAAAGATACCACTCCATTGGAGGTTCATAACATTAAAAAATTGATAACATTCTATGTGTTGCCGTTGAATGAGAGTGGTGGAACATGAACTCTATTTTATAAATCAGAAGAGTTTCAGCCTCAAAATTTTGATCAGCCAACTCAACATAAATATTATGATGAGATAGTGCCAACAAGAATATCAATATATTATCCACAAAAATTATGAAGAATGATGCACAAGCTTGGAATTCATATTGGAACTACTAAAGATTGGACTCAAATATTTAATAACATGTTGAGCTAAAGAAGTCCTCAAGCATCATGAAGAAGTGATAAGTTTATCACTAAGGTGTTGGGTTCATCCACAAATCTCATCAAAATAAAGCATGTTATAATTTAATAGAAGCTGAGATCGAAACTAATAGTGACGAAGAAGATGGCCTCCATGAAATTTTTCTTATAACCAATGAAAAAGTAAAAGCCAAGCCTGCACTTAAAGAACTCAAAGATGGTGGAAAAACATCTATTATGGATGAATTTAAAGAAATCAACCTAGGAGCTGAAGATGATCCCCATCCAACTTTCATCAATGCCCTTTACTTGATGAGAAAGTTGAATAGCTAAAAATGCTACTTTGTGAATTTAGGAATTGCTTTTCTTAGACATATTCTAAAATGCCAGGCTTATCCCATGATATAGCAGTTCACAAATTGGCTATTAAATCAGATGCAACACCTATTAAGCAAGCTCCTTGGTGAATGAGATTAGAGATCGAAGAGCTGGTAATTACAAAAATTAAGAAGTTGATTGAAGCAGGCTTCATCTGAGAGGAGAAGTATGCAGATTGGATATCCAACATTATCATAGTTAGAAATAAGAACGGTCAAATCCATCTCTACATTGATTTTCGGGACCTAAATAAGGCGTGTCCAAAAGTTGACTTTCCGCTTTCGATATCAGACTACTAGTGGACAATACTTCTAAATACAGTATGTTCTCATTTATGGATGGATCATCGAGATATAATCAAATCAAGATGGTGCCTGAAGATGAAAGATATACATCGTTCAGAATACCTATTGGCATCTATTGCTACACAGTCATGCATTTTGGTTTAAAAAATGCTGGAACTATATACCAAAGAGCTATGATGCATATTTTTGATGAGTTGACTCACCAGAAGGTGGAATGTTATGTTGATAATTTGGTGGTGAAGATATTAAATCATGAAAATTACTTTGAAGACTTAAGAATTATATTAGAAAGAATAAAAAAATATGATCTCAAGATGAATTCTCTAAACTGTGCATTCGGAGTATCCTTTAAAAAATTCCTGGGATGCATTATATGTCATAGAGAAATTGAAATTGATCCTGCTAAAATCAAGGCAATTGTGGAGATGCCTCTATTAAAGAGTTTGCATCAGCTTTGTTCTTTGCAAGGAGGCTCGCATTCATTGTCGATTTATATCAAACTTATCAGGATGCTGTCAACCATTTGCAAGGTTGATGAAGAAGGATGCTCCATTTAAGTGGGACAAGGAGTGCCAAGAAGCCTTCAATGGAATTAAAAGATACATGTTAAATCCACTATGGTGAAAATTTTTCATTTCTTCTAAGATGTATACTTCTATCTTCAATCTATGTAGATAAAATGAAGATATAAATATTCTCTTTGTATTTGGACACCACGTAGATCCGCAGATATTCTTATTAGGGTGATCAGATATGACATCGAGGAGAGGTGTACTATCTAGAAAGATAAATTCACCATATAATGGATCTAATCACCTCAATAAGGACTCCAGGATAATGAGTGCGTATATATCGAGATTCTTCCCCTACATTACATGGAAAAGTAAAGCAGGGTTTATTTTAAACCAAGTTTGTTAAGTTCCCTATGGAGGCAAGCCCCCATAGTTAATTACATTTTGAGGAATGAGATTCCTTAGGAATACTCTCGATTAAGGTAAATGATCATTATCTCCAAAGATTTTAAAAAGGTAGGACTATCAATCGACTGGTTTATTTTAAGAAAGTCAAGTGGGATCGATCAAGAGGAAGGAGTTCTTATGAAAGCCAAATGAAAATAAGTAGGGGATGCTTAAGATACTAGGAACCTAGTAAGCACCCCAAACTACCCTATGATTTGGCTTTATATTTTTGAAATTGAATTAATGTGTTTGAGTTGAATTTTCATTAGAATGACAGGGCTTATAATTCTATGGTACAAGGCTATGGAAATGCCTAAGAGGTGAGGATTTATACTCATAGCCCGTAAAGAAAAGTAGCAACCTTTGAACGTGAATCTAGGGAGCTTTGGTAAGGGCCAAGAAGAATGACCTAAATCTAAAGCAAAAATGGTATTTGGTTTACCTCCACAAGAGAGGATAAACCACTCTTTGGACTTACTTCGCAGGGGTGGTCATTAACTCCTCCCACAGTTTTAAATTCATGTAGGCAAGTCTTATATTTCTGCAAGATAATAAGGTTATTATTTATTTAAAATGAGACTAAGTCCTTAAACTCACTCCCTAAAAAGATAAATCATGTAAGGGCATGAATTCTTGACTTAAATCTAATGCAAAATTTTCATATTTTTTTATTTTCATTTTGGTCAATCATTTGACTCAGGATATAGGATTTATATGCCTGATGCATGAAAAATAAGAGTATGGGCCAAAATCATCAAGATAGGGAGGTGTATTTTTGTCATGGCTCTCGCAGGTCAAGACAAATTCTTTGGCAAAGGTGAAAGCCCTCCAATCAAGAGTGAAATAATATACTTTTATGCATGATGTTAGAAAAGAAAGCATAGATCCAACTAAGGGGTTGCTAATTCTTTTTGTCTTGATTTTAACTTAGGTATTAGATGTGATTATGAGTTATTTATTTTTTAATTTTGAGTTAATTAATTTGGTAGAAGATTTATTTTTTCTCAAGAGCCTAATTTTCATCTAGGCTATATATCAAACAAGGAAGAAACTAGGAAAAGGAAGCCATCTTAATGCACAAGCTAAACAAAATATCAAATATTTTATAAAAAAATAAAATGCCATTTGTAGTCGGGCACTACCGCATAAACCCGAAAACAAATTGGATAGCCGAGCTCAACCCTTATACAACCCAAATTACAAATAAATTAATTACAATTAAACAAGAAATTCATGTTATGGGTGTCTTCATTTCCTCTTTTCTTCTTTCTTCTTTCTTCATTTGGTTCCTTCTTTTGGATGGTTGGAATGTGGTTGCTCCAAAGGCTTCAAATGGTATATAAGATGAAATATTATGACCAATGTTCATCCTAATCCCCCATAACAATCATTCCAAAATCTTAATTATAAAAGTACATGAAAGTAAATCTAACTAACACCGTCAAAACAAAGATTACCTAAACAAACTATAGAATTCCCAAGCATGTATATTGGACTTAGCACCCCGCACATGGGTAAGCAAGTCCACTTAGTCTATTGAATTATGCTTAGGGGTATAAGCATCTGCACAACAAAGGCATTCATATTTTTATTACAGCACTCCTTAAGCATAATTCCCTGTAGAAGATAATGATTAGACTAAATCATCCTACCATTCATTCTACACATATACACCCTAACATCCTGACTAAAAATAATACATCACAAAATAAAAGTAAACATCAAACTATGTACCTCTAATCTAGAAGTGGTGACTTAGCTAATGTGTGTGCCATTTAAGGTTTGTGTGGTATGTTTAGCTATGGCTTTAAAGTTTAGATTTCCTAAGTGTGAAGATGTTCAACTTAGATGGGTGGTTTCATTCAAGTGCTTAGTTGATTTGGGTTGATTTTTGTTGACCTCATTTTTAGAATGAGCTCTCAACCACTCCTTCTTAGACATAGGACTCTTCATAGACATAGGACTCCTCTTAGACTTTAGGAGTTCCTTAGTCTTAAGACATATCTAGTGATTAGGTGGACACTTAACCTAGCCCTAGAGACATAGAAGAGTTAGTCATAGGAATAGGTCATGCCTTAGGGTTGTTAAAAAATTTTCCTACCCTTAGCTTGAACCATTCCTCACTTCCTTCCTTCAAGTCAAACTCCAAATCAATCCTAATTGATTTACTCAAACTCAAATCAATCTTATTTGATTTTATCCAAACTTAAATCAATGCCATATGATTGAATCCATGATTGAAACCCATGAATTAAATTCCAAATTTTAAATCCTTCTTAATTCCTTAATTTCCCTCTTAAGGACTTAGCCAAAATCATGATCAAATCAAATCAAACTCATGAAAGTTTCTAATGACTCATTTATATTCTCATTTATATTCACATATATACATGAAATATAAATTCAAATCAATCAAACTAAATCCAACAATCAATTTCAAACTCCAAAATTTCTTAAGTCTTTTTAAATTCCCTTTTAAAATACTTAGCCTAAATCATGATTAAATCACTTTAAACTCATGAAATTTTCTCATAATTCATTTATATTCTTATTTATATTCACATATATAAATGAAATATAAATTCAAACAATCAAAATTAATTCCAAAAAGCAACTCAAATCCATTCAAAATTTCAACCTAAGCCTTTCAAGTCAAATCTTGAACTTAGCCAAATCAACTTCAAATCAAGCCAATCTCTTGATTTTCCTTCATGATTATATCAATTCTTCAATCATGAATCTAAATATAAATACAAACTTCAGTCACCAAATCAAAATCTAATTCAAAAATCAAACCCCAAATCCTTTCATATTCCTCCTTTGAATATGAAATTGTCAAATGAATCAAAACCCATTTGACTTCAAACCACTTGCAAATGGATTTATATTTCAATCATAATTCCATATACAGTTAAATCAAACTCAAATCAAGCTTTGACTAACTTAGGCTCACTTGGCACAAAGTGACCTAAAGTACTCTTATGAGCCAAATTCTAATCCTAACCAAATTGGATTGAATCAAACTCACCTATGCCTCTCATCATGATAAAAATCATCATGAGATGGTCAATCAACCAAATTGGGTCAAACCAAGTCAAAATAAGGGTTGACTAATTGCAAAATGAAACCTAACATAATCAAAATCCACCATAGGCCAAATTGATTAAAACCATTGATCTAAGTTCATTCATGAACTATGTCTGAACTTGACCAAGCCAACATTTGAGCCTAACCTAGCCCAATTGGTCACTTGACTCAAGTTGACCCAACTTGACCTAAAAAGTTAAAATGTGTCAAAACTTGATTTAGGCCAAATTGATTGAAACCAATGGGGCAAGTTCATTCTAAATCACTTGTTGAACTTGACCAAAGTCTCAATTGGCCAACTAGACCTAACCTAGCTCAATTGACCTTGAACCCAACTTGACCTAAAGGGGTCATGTTGAGCCAAATTCAAACTTAACCAAAATTGATTGGAAATAAAGATACCAACCCACTCCATATGACTAACCAAACCTAAATCTACCCATGACTTAGCTCAAATAGGTCAAATGGGTCAAATGGATCAAATTGGTCAACTTGACCCATTTGACCTAAATGAAGTCATATGAGCCATTTTCAAAACTAAACCAAATTGAATCAAACTAAAGCCACCAAAATATTTCAAATAGTCATATGAACTTGACCCAACCCTTTGTTTGACCCAATTTTACCAATTGGTCAACTTGACCCAAGTTGACCCATTTTGACCCATTTTGACCTAAATGAGTCAACATGAGCCAAACCATATTAAATGAACTCCAAATCTAATGAAACTTGGCCAAACCTATTTTCTCCACATAACCAAAATATTCAAATTGAAAAATCAGCCAAATGACCATTTTACCCCTAGGCCATAGAACAAAATTTGGTCTAATCCATGGGTAATTTGGTCAAGCCCTCTTCATATCAACTTGATACCTTCCTAATTGCTGAACCGAACCTAATGGAGAGTGGTGCACCCAACCCAATGGGTGTGGGTCAGCCCAAATGGACCCAAGGCCAAACCCGGTCCCCTAACTCAAATTGGCTAATTCAAAATCCTCCTTCCACTCAATTTGAAGCACATGGAAGGTTACCAATCTAGTCAAGATATCAAACCAACCATGTGCAAAGATCTAACAGCCAAAACCACCTTTTTCATATGGTCAATTGGATCAAAATGATAACTCAAGGTTCGACCATCTGATTGCCATAGGAAGAGATATACTCCCCATAACAATTTGAATTCATCATCCTCACATTCGATTGAGCACTAGAGAGAGTGAGGAGTCATCAAAGAGCACTCCCAAGCTTTATAAGAGGGATTTTAATCTTACCTGTCTCAGTTTTCTTCCTTAGAAAATAGAGTAGCTCATCTCAATTCCCAACTTCTTCCATACTCAAATTCACTCTAATTACCTTTGCACACTCCCTCAGAGGATCAAGTCGAGTGCACCTAAGCATTCCCTCAAGTTCCCAAAGCAAGAAGAAGGTGAATTGGATCAAAGGTGCAAATGGGAGCAAGTGGTGTTGGTCCATAGAGAGATCTACTCAACCCCAAGGCTTGAAACTTTCAACAGGGTTTCATCTCCACTAGACGAAGCTACCTCATTGAGCTCGAGCACCGGTGATCACCTTCGGTGAGGTATGGAATTTTTTGACCACTTAGCTTAGAAGGTGTTGGTCCTTTGTGAAAGAAATGTTCATGGCATGTGAAATCCACTATTGGATAGGTTTGTAATTGTGGTTAGATGGTGTGGGTACAATCTCATTCCAATCTGAGCTCAATCGAGCTAGAATCTCCCCTTAGATCATGGACGATCTTCATTGATCCTCAGGGATGAACTGGGAGAATCCTGGTCATCCATCTGCGCATTTTGGATGGACGACCAAGATTAAATGCACATTTTATAAATGATTTATTCTTTTAG
Source organism: Cymbidium sinense (assembly GCA_021442155.1). Taxonomy (NCBI): domain Eukaryota; kingdom Viridiplantae; phylum Streptophyta; class Magnoliopsida; order Asparagales; family Orchidaceae; genus Cymbidium; species Cymbidium sinense. The sequence goes on along the minus strand of CM038218.1, from coordinate 18,588,764 downwards.
AAACCACGGGATGATCCCTGGTCGTTCAATCCTTGATCGAATGGCAGGGATCATACCGCGTCCTGCTGCCACACTGCCTTTATGACATGACATTTAAGTGATCCACTCACGGCATGACACGTGTAAAGTGCACTGACCACCGCCATAAGAAAATAAGAAATGAAGAAGAAAGAAGAAAAGAAGAATGAAGAAATGAAGCTTTAAGACCCCCTTAACAATGAGTTCCTTGCTTAATTGTATTTAATTCATTTGTAATCCGGGTTGTATAAGAGTAGAGCTTGTATACCCAATTTGTTTTTAAAGTTTGTGTGGTGGTGCCCGATCACATTTGGCCTCTTATTCTTTTACGCTTAGCTTTATAAATTAATTGATGATTTGTTTAGCTTATGAATTAAGTGGCATCCTTTTCTAGTTTATTCCTTGCTTTATGTATGGCGTGGATGTGGATTAGGCTCTTAGGAAAAAATAAATATTTTACCTAACTTAACAACTCAAAACTAAAAATAATGAACTCATAACCTCACCTAAAGCTTAAGCTTAAAATCAAGATAAAAGAATTATCAACCCCTTAGTTGGATGAGTATTTCTTTTATAACATCATGCACAAATGAATCTTGTTTCCCTCTTGATTGGAGGGCTTCTACCTTTGCCAGAGAAACTTGGCTTAACCTATAATAGCCATGGTGGAAACACACTTCATCCCTTCTCACTGATTTTGACTCATAATCTCATTTCTCATGCATTAGGAATACGAATCCTATTAGCCTAAGTCAAAATAATTATCCAAAAATAAAAAAAAAATGAAATATAAATTGCATTAGATTTAGGTCATTTGAAACATACCCTTACATGATCTACTCTCTTTAGGGAATGAGTTTAAAGAATTAGTCCCTTTATAAATAAATAACAACACAGTTATCTTGCATAAAGCATAGGACTTGACTACATGTATTTAAAATAATAGGAGGAGTTAGTTGGTGGCCACCCCCTGGCGGTTGCAAGTCCAAGCAGTCGGATGGTTTGTCCTCTCTTGTGGAGGTAAACCAAATACCCATTTTCTCCTTAGATTTAAGTTGTGCTTTTGGCCCTCACCAAAGCTCCCTATATTTAGGTTTTGAGGTTGATTGTCCCCTTTGTGGGCCTTAAGCATAAATCCTCACCTCTTAGGCATTTTCATAATCTTGTATTATAGAATCGTAAGCCTAAACTCCTAATAAAAATCTAACTCAAATAAATTAAATCAATTTGAAAAATATAAAGCCCAATCATAGGATAGTTTGAAATGCTCGTTAGGTTTTCTAGCTTTATGAGCATCTTTTACTTATCTCTATTTGGCTTCGATAATAAATCTCAGTTTGATCAATCCCATTTGATTCAAAAATAAACTAATCGATTGATAGTCTTTTTCCTATTGAAATCTTTAGAGACAACGATCATATATCTTAATCAAGAGTTTTTCTAAGGGATCCCCATTCTATAAGATGTAATTAACTATGGGGGCTTGCCCATGTAGGGAACTTAATGTACCCAATTTAAAATAAACTCTGGTTTACTTTTCCATGTAAAGTAGGGAAGAATATCTTTTCGAAGACCCGCGTCTTTAGAAGTCCTTATTTTGGGTCCATTATAGGGTGGTGACTTCTATCTTTGAGATAATTCACCTCTCCTTAATGTCACCTAATCACACTAAAACATCTCTGATCATGGTGTCCTACCAAGGTGATTTTTACATTCCCTTGTATTCTTATTTTTCATTTATTCTTCTTTCCACCACAGAAAGGAAAGGTGATAGATGATGATGAAGAGGACATTGCGAGAATGTTGAAAATTTCCACCATAATTTTATTTTATATTTTGATTTGGTTTAAGTGAATCCTACAATTAATTACTAAGTTGTAAAGAAAGGGAAAAGAGAAGAGAACCTCTCTTTCCTTCCCTACCTTAAGTAATTTCTAAAGTGGATTCATATTTGAATTTTGTTTAGTGAATGTCTTATCATATGTTTTAATTAATCCTAAGTTTAGATTTTCTCTAAACAAACTAATTCAAAAAGAAATGCATTTTAGGATTAAGTAAAGTGAATTAATGTCACAAAACACACATCACTTCATTTTCTTTCCCAACATGTATACCATGCATATGAATGAATCCTAAGCATATCTATACATACAACCAGAAATGTTTAGCACACTTTATGATGAATGCTAAGAAATGTTACTTAAGAAAATTGGAATGCTTTATGATGCATGATTTTCATTAAGTAGAAAAAGAGGTATTTTTTTATCCTTTATTCATATACACATGTGTATGTATGAAAGAAATAAGTGAGTATGGTGCCATTCTTAGCACCATGGGTGTAAGGTACAAGACCTACTTAGGGCTACTTAAAGCCTCGCAACCCCGGGGTTGTCCAGACTAATATATCACTTTCCTTAAATACATATGCATGTACAAAAGAAATAAATGGAAAAAAAAGATGCAAAGTTTATGTTTATTTAATTTTTGGGTTGTTTATGTAATTTATGTGTGTAAATGTAAAGATACTTCTTAAGTTATAACATGGAAGAGGATAAGAATAGATTTTAAACAAGTGTTATGCTCTTCTAAAAGTACTATACATTTTGCAAATCTTATTCAAATCCATGCTAAGAGGAAAGAAAGGAAGCAAACATAAGACACATTTTTATATTCATTTGCAAACTTATAAATAAAGTATAAGTAGCATAGTTTTTAGTTTTGATATTTGATTTATATATTTTTGAAAATAGTTTTGAATTTAATAGTGATAATAGCCATTCGTATTTCTACTTTAGCCAAAACATACAATTTGACATAAAGAAAATATTTCATTTTAATTTTATTTTTTTAAAAAAAGCATGAATGCATGAATTTCAAGTGGCATACACATTTAGAATGTTAGAAAAGAAATAAAGTGATGAAAGAAATGTAAATTCATTCTCCCTAGTTAATTCCTAAAGACAATCCTATGAAATAAGAAAGTTTAAAGTAAATCAAAGTTTGTTTAATGTGATTTTTGTTTTGAATTTGCTTTATGTTTGGTTTAGGAATTGTGAAAGAATGTTTGCTCGTCCTAACCCATTTCTCCCATGTGTATGACATTTTAGTTTAGTCTTTAGATGATTAGATGATTTTTTTATATTTTGATTAGGTTAATGTGTGAATTAAGTGTGTTAATTACCCCTTACCTATACCACCTTAGTATATTTAATCAAGTAATTATGAGCCAATGATATGACATAAAACCACATAAGAAATTTAAATCAGGAATGCACTTAAGAAGAAAAGGGCCTAATGCATTTGACTCATGATTAATGATTAATTAAGCTAAGGGGTTTAAGTTAAGTAATTTCATAATCCTTCTCACACATGTGAGTTGGATTTTAATTTCCTTAATATACTTAGGTAATTGAACACCTAGGAATCTACTCAAAGTGAATTAGTTAAGTTTTGAAAAGTTTTAGATTTTTATCAAATTAATTAGGTAGGTAATTAGTGGATTAATCCTGAATTAAGTTTGGATTAAGGAAGAAAGAGGGGGTTTAAGGAATAGCTTAAGGAAAATATTCCAAAATTATTCTCTAAATCTTCTATTCACTTAAACAAACTTAATTAACTCAATCAAAGGATTAAACCACTAATTACACACTTAATTAGGCTTAATTACATTGAGCGAGTAATTAGGAATGAATCTAGCAATTACGCTAATTAAACTAATAATAAATCCCAATAAAATTAGAGAAGGTAGAAGTCATCCCACTAAATACACATGAGAAGTTTGAGATTATTTAATGGAATAATGAGAGGGTAATTAACCTGATTACATTCCCAATAAAACCCTAATTTAAAAAATAACACTATTCAAAATCTATCAAAGTCAATTTTATAATATTCTATATTTAATTATCTTTCATATGCAATTTATTTTATATTTTTTCGATTTTTCTACACTTAGATATGAATATTTGAAGTTTTCTTGATTAATTAGATAATTTAATCCCCTAATTATATAGCTAATCTCTTCGGTGTCACGTGGAGGCTGACGCAGTGTGCAATTTCCATGTGGCACGATGAGAGAGGGTATTTAAGTAGTCACATTATAGCGCCGCATCAGCAACTGTGCTATGCACTTTCTCCCTGTCCGTCCGATCAAGGATCGGGCGGCTGAGATTAAACTCGTGGTATTAAAGGATTAATCCATTGATCCCACGTGTTTTAATCATGGTCGTCCATCCAAAATGTGCGGATGGATGACCCATGATTCATCCCTAAGTTCTCCTATGGGAAAGGCGAGCCGTCGACCTTCCATGGCAAGATTTGAGCTTGATTGAGCTCAGATTGAATTCAAAACTACCCACACCAACATTATGCAAGGGAGATCACATCCAACGTCTAGTTTCTCATGGGATGAAAGTTCACTTTGCAAAGGATGATGAGGAGATGAAATTATGCTCGGTTTAATGGCATACCTTATCGGAGGCTATCAACGATGCTTGATTCTCTTGAAGTAGCTTCATCTATTGGAGACAAAGCCTTGCTGAAGGTTTAAGGCCTTGAGATTAGATGGATCCTCTTATAGGCCAAGTTCACCTTCAAGTGGGCTCGGTCTTGGTCAAGGGCACTCCTCCCTTGCTTGGAGAACTTGTATGAAGCTTGGGGTGAGTTTGATTTGATCCTCTGAGGGTGCTCGAAGGTGGAATTAAACTAGTTTTGAGTATTGGATGAGATGGACTTCAAGTGGTGCTCCCCTATTTTCAATCTATGAAAATTGAGAAATGGAAAATTCCAACTCACTCTAGAAAGCACTGGGGAGGCTTGCAATGGCTTGCTTTAACTTTCCTAAGCTCAATCGAATTAGGGCTTGATGAATTAAAATGTAATTAGGGAGAGTATATCTGCCCCTAGAGCAATCGGACGACCATGCCTCCCTTTGCCATTTTTGATCAATTGACCAGATTGGATCAGTTTGTTAGGTTGTTAGTTCAACTAGAGGGAATCATTATTATTCAAAATTTTAAAGCATTTTACCTCAAATTAAAATTCATAAATGTAAGTCGTACACCCGATCCTCTGCTAGCAAACAACTATAGGATATATCACAATAATGTTTGTGTTGATTGTGAATTTAAACCAAATGGGTCATCATTATCTAAACATCTAGGATATTAAAGTTCAATCATCTCAAATTCAAAGTTTTCTCAAAATATGAATTTAGATCTAATCCCATGTTATTAGAATAATGGAGCTGATAGAATCTTCAATAAACATAATAATCAAGTATGTTCAAATACCTCAATGATGATTGTTGAATAAAAATTTCAACCAGGGGATATCACCATAAAGTTATATTCAAAATTTAATATCAAATCAATATAAATTAAAATTTCATGAAAATATAAAAATATAAAAGAACCTAAATTTAAATGCCTAAATGAAATTTATCAATCAAAACACTTAAAACAAACTCTACTGAATCCACCTTCCACAATTATTTGTCAGAGGTGACAAATTAAGAAATAATTAAGTCACAAAAGAGCCAATTTTAGATCAAGTGTATTTATATATTCACAATCAATCAATCTCATGCTAGTAAGGACGTTGCATGTGTTTTATGTTCGCGTAGTTTGTATGTAGTTACGACTAGTGATTAGGTGGTTCACTGCCAAATGACACAATTATATTACGATCATGATTGTAGCTCGTATGTTCCCAATGGCTCTACCCCTTGAGATGTGGATCATAGGGTATACTTGATAGGATGTAAAGCTTTTTATTAGTTAAGGTGGATTTAATGTTGTCTCCTTAGACAAACACCACTCCAGATTTAGAAGGTCTCATTATACGATGCAACTCATAGTTGTTGACAAAGATTCTTCAATCAGGTTGAGTCAACTATCTCCGCTGACTAAGTAGACTAAAGACGACAATAGTCTGGGATGACGAAACCATGGGATCTTAATCGGCCACGTCATCATTTCCCCAACAATTTGCTTTAAGTAAATAAATGATGAATTTCCTAAATTAACAATACTCCACATGCTACTACTATACGCTAAGTAATTAGCGATCTAATAACTAGCCTTAATCGAAAGTTCTCTCTCAGCACTGGGAGAGATAATTAACTATAGGTGCTTATGCCTATAAGAAACTTGGAATCAAATTAAAAGTCCTCACAAAATGAGGGCGAAATTTATGGGTAGTGTCCTATATACTATTTCATCTACCTTCTAAAAATTTGACCGATATTAATCAAACTCTTCACCGAGATATCAGTGGCAAATTTTTGGAGCCCGGACTAAATAGTAATCCAATAGTATGCTTTGTCATAACATGGGAATGACTGTTTATTAATTGACTGATTATAGAGTGATCTTCATCTCATCATCAAAGGTGTTGAATAGCTAATAATTTAGTTCTCCTGAAAATTAAACATCACCAAGTGCCCACTAGATTAAAAAAAAATATATTAATTTGTTTCTTGTGCAAGTGTGAGCACTAAATTTAATCCAATTAGATAAATGAAAATTATTTTTTAATATTACTAATCACCCTATTGTATTGACAAGAACATAAGGTGAATAGGTCTGCAAGAATTGATCAATTAAACTTAGCTTTATGCCTGCGATTCAATTTCAATATTAACCTTTCAACATCCTTTACAAGATAAAGTTTGAAGCACTCCCCTTACGTCCGCATGTTAGATTTGATCAAAGGGCCGGCAGTAGTTGAATAGTCATGATTCAACCTTGCTCATTTGACACTATTCTAATCTGGCTAAGAAAGGTTGGCTAATTTAACCCTGCTATTGTACCTACTGAAGAAGCGTAATTAATTAGCTATCATCCACCAGTCAACAAATACTGCTTGATAAAAGTGGCATGAGGTACATTAATTCAAACTGATTCTTCTTTACTATTTGAATTATCTGAGTCAATACAAACAAATATATGCTGTCCTATAAAGATGATTAGGGTTATAAAGCATGCATGAATCTTAATGCACCATTAAGAGTAACTTCTTAGATTATAATATTCATAAACTCCTTCAAGAAAAACTGTGATTCCTATTTTGAACTTCATAATTTGACAACGACCATAGAGCAGAAAACGGGGTAGAAAGTTGAACAGAAGATCTGAGAACTGTAGAGAGTATAAAATAATCCTTTATTACGTATGTTCACCCACAACCAGAGACTGTATTTATACGTATAGATGGTTGCATTGTATGAATATTTATACTTTGCTCACAAATGATGATTAAAGCAGGAGGTTTTGAAGGGAAGATTGAGATTGGACAAGTGACCGAAAGCATGTGCGTTCCCTAAGTTATATAGTGGTGCATGCTATCCAACTCGGGTTTCATTTCATTCCATGTGTTTGGGGACATTACTAATAATCCTCTCTACTGCCCTTTTCGCAATGGAGAAGAATAGTAAAGAGTGAAAAGAACATGTGAAAACTATTTTTTTAAATTTAAAATTTTTAAAATAAATTCAAAATATCAATGATTAAATTTATACTCAAACTAAAAATTTATGATTAGAAATAAGAGTTATAATTTATTACCTGAATAAAGTAATATGCATTTTTATCACAACAAAACTAATTAGTTAAGACTTTATTGAACTGATAGAATAATCCAAAATTCCATCAGATGAGATGGTGCCACTGACTGGATGATCCGAGATTCACGTCCATCTGAATCACCTGGCGTTGGACAAATGGGTTTATCTAGAAAGATAGCAGATGCATATCTCCATAAGAAAATACTGTCTTCTCTCATTAGAAAGCCAACTTTGTATCTGAATAAAGGCTGCTTAGACGCTGGCAGCCGCTTATGAGATGTGTTTGGATCCGCATTATTTGGCCGAACTTTGGGATTTTGAGCCGTGCATGGGTTACTGATCGCCTTCATGTCCAGCGAAGAGTGCTTTTTCCATATTGTCCGCATTTTAGCGCTCGTTTCTCCTCGATCGATACATCCTCAAGGAAACCAATCTAGGTTTCCCCTGCAGGATCCGATCCGGAACTCTCTGTTGACCTCCATGCATGCTACATAAATCGAATTGAACTCACGAGATAAATTGGACTTGGATGCAATGAATGTAAATCAAGCTAAAATACATGGTGAAATTCGAAATGATCTTCGATCGTTGAACGGACTTCACCATCATGTTCAGAACATCGAAATTGATCAGAATACACATATTGCACAATTCGACGGTCGATCGATCAAGAAAGAAGTTCATCGATGCGCTAACACGCATATCGAGGTCGGGAAGCTCGACGTTGCCCAAACGACTTCCGTTCGTAAAGTGATCATGTCATTAGAGTTGAAATATAGAAATCTATCAAATGAGATTATTTGCGCTCAATTCGGACGAGTTTGCGCAAATATCGAGCGGTCAGAAATGACAACGCGCAAATCGGAGTTGAAATTAACTCAATTCGATGTGGGCTCAAATCAAATGGCCTCCGATCACAAAATGGACTGCATCGTTGCATCTAGAATGTTAAAATTACTTAGAATAGATATCCAATTTGACTAAGACTATCACGCTTAAAATTTTATCGAAATTAGCATGCATTTTGAGATAAACCTACCTAATTATCTTCTAATTACATCCAATCGACATCTTAGAACTCGCAGCCGCCCATTCTTATGCTCCATCTCCCACCAGTAATAGGCTATCACATCATTTTTGCCCATGCCTCTTCACATGGAGAAATATGAGTCCGACGAATTTACGCGGACTCCAATCTAACCAACGTGTGTCCAAAGATTTTTCCCCGTTTTAACCCTTAACGGCCAGAATGATGATGGAAATGGATACGCATTCACGATGTCGTTATACCCCATCTCTGCTCAAACAATGAGAAGAAGAGTCGTTGGAATGCGCGGGAGGAATTGAAAAGATATATATATATATATATATATAGGATTTAAGGTGTATTTATTTCTTGCAAACCGAGCCGAGCTCAGAGAGAGAAATAGAAAATCTCATTTCCTTTTTACAAAAGAAGCATGAAGATGGAGAACGTTTAGAAAATAGCGACCAATTTAGCTGAGGATGTATTAAATGAAAATTCATCGATAATTTTTATCATACAGTTTTTCTACGGTTTGTTAGTGATATTCCTTGAAATTATTTTATTTAATGTATATTTCCTACACTGTTTGGAGTTCTTTACAAGCGGAGTGTGCTTGTTTTAAGAACTGCTTTGCATTGGTACTTTGTGTAATCTCATGAGAGTACTGATCAATTTCATATTATTTTTCATGAGTTCCTGGTCTGTTTGGAGAGAATATGTTCATTACATTTCATTAGAAGCAATTTGGAGGCTGTGTGGTTGGTTTTACTTTTTAGTGTTATTTTGCATCTATACTCTCTGTACTTTCTTGAGAGTATAGATGATTTTGGCCATTTTTCTCAGTCTCTTTGGCCTAGTTGTTGAGATTATGTTCATTACATTCCATTGGAAGCAATTTGGAGGCTGTTTAGATAGTTTTGGGGTTTTACATCACTATCTACTCATGAGAGTATAGATTATTTTCATATTTTCCAATTTATTTTGCCTAGATGGGGAGAATATGGTCATTACATTTAAAGCAATTTTTGCTATTTGGTCAAATTATATGAGAGACATCATCTCAGATTCTCTATACTCTATACTCATATATTTTGGCCTTTTTTTTCTAATTTCTTTAGCCTGTTTGGAGTAAATATATTCATTACAATCCATTAGGAATAATTTGGAGGCTGTTTGATTATTTTGGGACTCAGACTGCACTCTATACTCTCTTGAGAGTCTGATGACTTTGGCCATTTTTCTTTCGGCCGCTAGATTATGTTCATTACATTCCATTGGAAGCAATTTGGAGGTTGTTTGGATATTTTTGGGATTTTGCATCTGTACTTTTGTACTCTTTGTCTCTCTATACTGTAGACTTATGTACTCTATACTCATGAGAGGAGCTTGCATTTTTTCTAATTTCTTTGGTTGGAGTAAATATGTTCATTACAATCTATTAATAATAATTTGCTGATTATTTTTAAGTGATCTCAGATTCTCACTCTCTTGAGAGTATAGACATTTTCCAATTTTTCCACTTTTTTGGCTTGGTTGTTTAGATTATGTTCATTACATTCCATTGGAAGTAATTTGGAGGCTATTTAGATATTTTTTTGGGAGATTTTTGCATCTGCATCTCTCTCAGACTTTTATACTCTCAAGAGAGTACAGAGCATTTCTTTTTCTAGTTTTTTTAGCCTGTTTGGAGTAAATATGTTCATTATATTACATTAGGAGCAATTTGGAGGGTGATTGACTATTTTTTTAATGTTATTTTGCATATGTACTCTCCGTACTCTCTTCAGAGTACAGATGATTTTGGCCATTTTTTCACACTTTCTTTGCCCTTGTTGTTTAGATTATGTTCATTACATTCCATTAATTTGGAGGTTGTTTGGATGGTTTTGAGTTTTTTTTTTGCATCTGTACTCTTTGTACTCTCAAGAGAATACATAGCATTTTGGGCCTTTTTTCTAGTTTCTTTGGCCTATTTGGAGTAAATATGTTCATTACATTATATTATGAGCAATTTGGAGGGTGATTGGTTAGTTTTTATGGGTGATTTTCTCTGCATTCCTCTCAGAGTAGATGATTTTGGCCATTTTTTTCCACTTTCTTTGACCTTGTTATTTATATTATGTTCATTGCATTCCATTGAAAGCAATTTGAATGTTGTTTGGATGGTTTTTGGGGGGTTTTTTGCATCTGCATTCTCAGATATTGCTCATCTTTTTTACTTTCTTTGTTTGGAGAGAATATCTTCATTTGTTGATCTATTTTACATGTCACATATTTCTGGAGCTGTTTGAGTAGATGAATGCGGTTAATGAGCAGTGCGATGATGAAGTCGTGATGTCTAATAACCCAAATTTGGTGAAACTCTTTGGCATCACTGTTCAAAATAAAACGCGATGTAATCAGTATTGTGACTATGCACATCAAACCGGCTTGTTGAAGGACCATATTAGTTATTGGCCAAACTCAAGAAATTGAAATCAAAAGATTTTTATGTGCAAAAGTTGGTGGAAGAAGTCGCCGCCTAAACGGCTTAACAAAATTCTAGAAAATCGTACAATGACCGGTTGTCGCCATGATTAGATTCTCTATTGATTTGGAGAGAATTGGATAAAAACATACGTAAAACTCATAATCATTTTGGCAAAGCATCTTACATCTTCTGATCAGATGCATTAGCGATGAGAAAGAGTCCGTGTTGAAGATAATGACAGAAGCCGAAATTAGAGCAACTGATGCATTCAGCTATCTAACTTGGGAAGTTGGTGGCGTAGAGAATTTTGGATTCACAAAAAGATATGCTTTCAATTTCATTCAGAAAGAGAGAAGATCGAGGATTTCCAATGGTGACAGTAATGCATTAATACAACGTTCGAGAGGCAGAGCGGATGTTTGCATGGGATGTACAAGTGATGAGTCGATTGTTAGTAAGTTTTTTTTGAGCAATGGCATGTCAGGATATATGATTATTTTGGGATGTGATAATTTTGATACAAGCTATCGACTCAGTAAATATAATCTTATTTGTGCCCCTCTTGTTGAAGTGAATCATCACTGGAAAAATGTCTTATTTAGAGTAGCCTTTTTATCAGAAGAGATAATTGAGTCATTCTCATGGCTATTCCAAACATTTCTTCGGTTGATGAGTGACAGACATCCTATAATAATATTCACTGATCAAGATCAGGCTATGGTGAGAGCTATCAAAATTGTATTACCGGATACTCATCATAGGTTATGCCAAAGACATATTTCAAAGAAAGCTCTTTCTAAGGTTCATTGCTTTAATGGTAATAAGAGAGTACAAGGGTTATTTTATACATGCATGAAGCAAGTGTGACTCAGAAAGAGTTTGAAGAAGCTTAGTGCCATGCTAGAAGAAGGTAATTTGCATGATCATGTTTTGATGTATGAGATTTATAAAATTAGATCCAAGTGGTCCACTGATTCGAAGGACTCATTCGTATGGGCATCTTGTCAACGTAAATGTAACAACATATGTCACGGAATCTCTAAACCAACAAGTTCGCTCACGATTTTTCTTGGGGTTGGAGAAGGTTATGGAGACATGGCTCGGAATGAACATGATGAAGACTTCAAGTGAAGCCAATTGTTCGTTGTTAAGACCACCAATTCTAAAATAAGTCGCTATGTTTTATACAAGAAAGGTTTATACTATGTTCGAGGAGGAATTTTTGCATGAAGTTGGAGGCCTATCAGTAATTGTGTTAGCTAACAGCCCCATGGAGTATTTGGTGAGAAATTTAGATAAAAAAATTCATCCAAAATATGGATGTCCATTTCAATGGGACTACCCTATGTAACTTGTACTTGTAAAAAATTTGAAATGATGGGATTACTTGCCCATCAGATTTGTATAGTTCTCAAGATGTAGTGTGCATTCTCGATAAGTATTCTCATGCGATGGTCTAGAGCAAAGAGGGATATCTACATCGAGTGTATCTAAAAAATTAAGAGATGTGAAAAACACAGATGGAAATGCTAGTGACATTATTTTCAAAATCACATAAGTCGATATGCATATCAAATAAGTGTCAGGGCACGGGAAAATAAGAGAGCTGAGGACTATATGCTTGGATCCTTAAAAAAATATATGATGATGTCGACTCTATAATAAGTGAAAATTCTCCTCCAGCTGACAGAGCAACTAAGAAGAAGAAGTCAACCACGTGGGAAAAGACATCTTAAAGGATCTAGTTAAACCAAAGGGTGTTTCCAACGCAAGACTTAAGGTATATTAGGAGAGATCCAAGAAAGCCAAGAGTAATTTTCTATTTTTCTATTAATATTTAGTATTTTAAATATTATTATTAATCTTCAAACCATCCTATTTTGGTTGTTACAGAAACCAAAGTATAGTCTGATAGTATTGCAGAACGTATTTTGTCACCAATTGCAACACCTTTCTCTGTTATGCCAGAGTGTTTTTTAGAGGTACACATAGAATATCACACATCGATGCTATAAAAAATCATCAACTAATATGATGTTCTACTGCATGAATTCAACTCGAAGCTTCATAATCAATCCGATGAAGGGTACTAAGGCGATGATAGATATTATTACAGGAAAATATTTTAATGCATGACATCATCTAGTTATGTGTTCTTCAACTGTACAATCATTTATGTAATGCTTTAAAGTCCCCAAGATGACTTTCTTTTACTTAACAGGCTCACCAAGATTAGGAGAGTATGGAGAATACAGAGAGTACAGAGAGTACAGATAGTACATATGCAAAAATCCCATAAAAATCAAGCAATCAGCATCCAAATTGTTCCTAATGGATTGTAATGAACATATTTCTTCCAAGCAGACCAAAAAAACTAGAAAAAAGGCCCAAAATGCTCTGTACTCTCTTGAGAGTATAAAGAGTACAGAGAGTACAAATAGCAGAACTTGCTTGAAACCAGGAAGGCCCAAATGAACATTAATATTGGTTAATTATTTTTCTTGGTTTTTTCTCGCTACTAGAAGTGATTTTTGGAGTTCGAGTTTGGTAAGCTACCTAACCGATCGCTTGGAACTTTGGTCATTGACTACCATGTGGTTATCCTTATTAATTATGGCTTTGTGGTATGGAATTATCCACTATCTCAATCGATTCTTATTTCTTTTACTACAAGTATTGGGATATGATGTCATTTCTATGTTGATATGTACCATCTACGATACTTTCATGATTTCTCACTAGGTTGTTTTTGGGTTGTTGTGGACTGCATTTCGATATAATGGTTCTATTTAGGCCATCCCTTTACCACTGATTTTTATTGTTATGCTTTCATATATGAATATGGTTGTGCCTGGTGTAGTGATGTGGGGTTATTGTTATTATGATTTATGTTGTTATGCTTGCATTGTCTAGTGTTTATTATCTTAGAAAGGAGTTGTAAACCCTTTAGTTTCCCTGTGGGGTGTTGTTATTAAGATCACAAGATTTCTATCAAATTAGCTACCATTTTCCCCATATTTGTAGGTTATGATATTGGATGACTTCACCCATTCCTTTGGTAGTAGTGTGTGTGATGTAACCCTTCCTTTGAAGTTTGGATGCTCATGCTAGCAACTGCCCCAATTTGGTGTGTGATTGAGCTTGAGCCTCTCCACCTATTATTTCTCCATATCTCTCTCATTATTATTTTACTTTCAACTTAGCTTGTATCACTTTAACTATGCTACTGTTCATAGATTTTGCTTGTTTTTTGTAGGTTCCTTCTCTTATGTAAGAACTTGAGGCATACACTTCTCTTATCCACAAGATTTTCGATGCCAATTGCTTGCTCCTTTGCTCTATTTATACATTTTGCTTTCTTTTCCTCTTTCACATGTTTTGATTGTATTTAGCTAGGAGATTTTCTCTCTATTTTGTTTGTAGCTCTTTAAGAAATAGTTATTAAGTTAATCCCCTACTAAGGACCTTGTAATCATTTGACAGTGGCAATAAAATTTCTCATATTTTACCAAGTTTTAGTATCTGATTGATGACTCTACCTTCTTTAAGAGGATGAACTGATTTTCATTACAGGCATTACATAATTTGATATATACTCTATAAAGTACTCTGTATTTTATGAAATAGTTTTTATTGCATGCATTACAAAATTTGATAAGTCCGTATGTTCCTATCAATAAGATTAATAGAACTTGAAGAAAAAAATTGTGTAATGAAGATGATATTAGTACTGATGATATTATTTTACTAAGTATTTATAAATTTGTCAATAATATTAATTTAATTAAGATGATACTTTTGGTTACTTGATTATTTAAAAATAATAATCATCTTAAAATAAAGAATTCGCTCGAGACTGCCCTCAAAATTTATATTTATGAATAAGAAGTTGCTAAGTTGCATGTTCGATAGTTTATTTGTCTATTTTATGCACCACATGATCAAGTAGATGGTAGGTTTTAAGAAGCATGATTTCGACAGATAGAAACTAATTTCAGACATTTAAAAAATTCTAGCACATTTTTAAGTTCACATGTTAAGTGGTTTATATTGCTTCTCCTCTATACTTTCAGATTGTGGCATTATGAATGTGACTATGTATAATGGTTTATTACTAGCACCCGATTTGACATACCAAGTATCATTCAATCATAATTTTTAGATATTACACATTACAAATTACGTAATTATTAATTTTAGATAATGTAAATTTTAACTTCAATTTTTAGTTGATCGAATTTAAATTATGATATAATTTGAATATCAAAATTAAGCATATTTTCTCCAAACAAGTAAAGAAATCATCATAGAAAAATAAACACTATTATATCAATTGTCCATGATTAGAAGAGCATAGAGAGTACAGAGAGTATAGAGAGTACAGAGAATACAAAGAGTGCAGAGAGTATAGACAGCATAAAGAGTACAGAGAGTACAAAGAGTATATAGAGAGTAAAGATGGTACACTTGCAAAACTGCTCTGAAAACTCATAAAAAGGCAACCTAGGAGCCTCCAGACTTGTTTAAGATTATAATGAACAATTCCTCCCCGACCTGCAAAGAAGAAATGGAAAAAAAAGGAAAAACTTAAGAAAATAATCTGTAGTCTGAGGAGAATACAAAGAGTTCAACTACAAAATACCTCAAATATTCTATAGAGAGTACATAGAGTACAGAGAGTTCAGATGAAACACATTCAGCATTATAATCAACCAATAGTGATCTGCTAAACATATTTTATCCAAATGAGAGTATAAAGAGTACGAGAGCACGAGTAATGAGAGTACAGAGTACACATCTCAAGAAAAACCAAAGATCAACCAAATTTCTACAGTGATCTCTACTAAATATATTTTATCCAAACTGAGAGAATAGAGAGTACAGAGAGTATATAGAGTACAGAGAGTACAGATAAAACACATCTCAATAAAATAACATAGCATCAACTAAATTACTGCAGCTGATCTTTGCTAAACATATTTTATCCAAACTACCCAGGAAAATTGAAAAAAATATATAAGAAATACTACTCTCGTGAGAGTCTGATGATACATATCTCAAAGAAAGCCCAACATCAACCAAATTGTCACAGGTGATCTATGCTAAACATATTTTATCCAAACTACCCAAGAAAATTGAAAAATAGAAGAAATACTCACTCAGAGAGTACAAGCTGATGAAACACATCTCAATAAAGACAAGATCAACCAAATTACGCAGATCTATGCTAAATATTTTATCCAAACTACCTAAGAAAAATTTAAAAAATAGAAGAAATACTGTACCTCGAGAGTATGAGAGTACGAGAAAAATAGGTTAAGAAGTCTAACATTAAGGTTCTCGCAACCCAACGATTGAAGAGATCTTATATAGCAACCCAACTTTAAAAAATTATTTTAAATGGTATTTACACAAGATATTCTATCCAAACTGCCCTGAATAAATGAAAAAAAATAAGGAAACTTAATGTTAGTTGGAGTGCAGAGATCACACCAACAAAGCTGGAGAACATGAACAGATTGTGCACATGTTATCTCTAGAAAAGGTTTAAGAAAATAGCTTGTAAAATAGGTGATTGGAAAATATCAAACTTCAAATGTAGTTCTCGCTTGATTTTTCACCCAAATAAAAGATAGCGTAAGCGAACTCAGCCCTAAATATATTCATCTTCTTGGGCCAATCATGGTGGTAAGCTCAGTTCACTGGGGGTTTGCAGATTGCTGCCTCCATGTACTTGCAAACAAACATCCCTCTATTAACACAATTATCATGGACTGGCAGCCCACTCACCATTTAGATTGACCATTTTATGGGATCGCTTGTAAAAGACTAGCCAGCATCTTCAACAAGTAATTTGATCTAAATAGTAAGAAATATAGTCAATAAGTTGGCCTAAAAAAATAATTTAGGGGAACCAAATTAAAAACTGTTCTTACAATCTCAGGAGGAATGGTCTTATGGGTTGGTTTTGGTAATGAGTCATAAAAATATCAGGCCCCTAACTTAATATGCCCAACCAGGAGTGTCCAGACATTATCTATAATTGAAGAGAAAATTTCTGACACACTGGCTATAGTGCCATGCTGGATGAACATTTTTTTTTCCTTCTTTAGGTCATATCTCGCATAACTCTGTAAGAAAAGAAGAGAGCATTTATAAATTCTAGCTTCTATCTATACAAATAAGGATTAAATCATAATACCATGTATTGGTGGGTAACATACCCAATGCAAGCATGAAATATAAATAGGGGACATACAACCTGCAGTGAATACTTGGCCAAGTAAGAAGCGGCATCGATGTGTGGATCTGAGATACCGATTTGTCAAGAACTCATCAATCCTCATGCAATAATGATATTCTCAAATACTATATCACCCACCGCAAGTGAGAAATATTTGACAAGCTTAATTAAACAAATTAGTTATTTTATGTATGAAGATGGATTTGATCAAGAATGTATTACTTGTCCTCGAATCGAGAGCACGACGCAATCAATAAGTCGGAGCATCGTTAGGCAGACATCTCTAGATGAGAAGTCAATAAAATGATGTGCCTCACGTAAAGAATGCAATTATGATGATGAAAGTTAGTGATGAACTAGATTCTGAATTAAGGATCAATAGATGGCATACCTCCACCGATGCTCCTCCACCACAATGACTAGTGGGTCATCTACTTTATTGGCTCATCTTTGTAAAACCTATAAAAAAAATTTAATGAAATCATTTATATTATCTCAAATTTAAAAGAAAGTAATTTAATACCACCGCCGGCTGTGGAGGTCACACCACATCACTTATTCTGATCACTTTCTCAAAGTGTGTGTGGGGAAGGGAATAAATAGCTTTCCTCTTCCTCATCTATCGAGCCTTCACACCACACTCAATGCTAACGATTAAAGGCTTCACAACATCTTTAAGTGCATTGGAGGCCTCCATAAGAACTTCCCACAGGACTCCCAAGTGGCTTCAAGTATACCAGGGTGCAGTATAGTTAACTCCAGGAGACTATGGTAGCCTCCAGGGGAAGCTGTGGTAGCCTCCACAAAAGCTTCCCCATGGTGGACTCAGGGGCATCCCAAGGAGGCTACCACAGTGGGCTTCCAAAGTGGAAGTATTCATTGAGAAGCTTACGTGGTCCTCCATGGTTTTGCCTCCTGGACCACCTCCAAGAGTTTCCCCATGGTCACCTCCATGAGCTTCCTCCACATTAGATGGGATCCCACGCTGCCAAGAACCTCCTCGATAGCAGTAACTTGCAAATCAATCCCATATATTCTCTCTGTTATTGTTGCTTGAAAAAATGATAATGTATCTTTCAAGTCCCTGAAACCTGTAAGTATCCTCTCCACCGTAGAGCCTTATGGGGTAGTAGCAGGGCGTGCTAGATACAGATGGGGGAGAATATCGAGGAGATATATGAGATTTAACTCAAATGGACTTAGAATGGACTACTCGACATGTGTGTATGTGGATAACATGGATCCAAGTCTCCTCTTCTAATATGTCCTCGAATGAAAGGCACTGTAAAGCCGATAAGAAAATGTGATGACAAAGATAAATAAATACATTCTTATATAAACTAAGTGATATTATTATATGTCACTGTGTCCTCCCAAACCAGTGAAAGCATCATCTAGAAACTTTATTTTTAGCCATCGCAGCATACGTAGCTTTGCAGATGGAAATGACGGCCTTATGATGCTTATGTGCTCAATCGCCCAGATCTACAATGAATATTTAAAATAGTTAATTTCAATGCATCAAATAACACATAACTGAAGATATAAAATATACCATAAGAAGAGTGACCAAGCCACTCATGTACCCAGCTGCCCTCTAGGTCTGAATCTTTAATGTAATACCATCAAATTGTGAAACTAGAAAGGCCCAAATGGCCTCTGCCCAGTTGTATTTAGCAAATTTATCTATGTCATCGACGAGTAATCAATTTCGATGACACCCTATAGTGATATACAAAAAAAGATTTGACAACAAAATGTATGTACTGACAAATTGTGCACGCAACGAGCTATCTCAATGCTCAAATTTATTCTTATACCCACCAATGAATGCATAGTGGGGATTTCCATCGGACCTTTTCCCCCTTTGTTTGGCATCCCTACAATTATGCAACTTCATCGGGGTGAAAGGAATGCACTATCCACCCAAAGAAAGCTTGCTTTCTCATGTCCCAAGAAATTGAGGTAATGACAATTGAGTCTTCAGAATTTCATGGAGTCTAATGAATTGATGCATATGAAGCCTCTTTAAAATATCAATGAATTTAAAGAAAGCGCTAATATTATCGAACTCTAACGATGGTAGCTGCATCTCAAAGTTATCCTTTTCCCATACATGATAAACTTCAAAAAGAAAAGTCAGTTAATGAGAGTATAGATCCAAATCACCCATAAAAACTAAGCAATCAGCATCCAAATTGTTCCTAATGGATTGTAATGAACATATTTACTCCAAACATACTAAAGAAACTGGAAAAAAAATACCCAAAATACTCTGTACTCTCATGAGAATACAGAGTATGATAATGATGATGTGAGATCACCCAAAAAATATCCAAACTGCCTCTAAATTGCTTCCAATGGAATGTAATGAACATAATCTAAACAACCAGGCCAAAGAAAGTGGGAAAAAATGGCCAAAATCATCTGTACTCTAAAGAGAGTACAGAGAGTATATATGTAAAATCACCCTTAAAATCAACCAATCACCCTCCAAATTGCTCCTAATGTAATGTAATAAACATATTTACTCTAAATAGGCCAAAGAAACTGGAAAAAAGGCCCAAAATGCTATACTCTCATGAGATTACAAAGAATACAGAGAGTACAGAGAGTACAGAGTACAGAGTACAGAGAATACAGAGTTTAGATGCAAACTCACATAAAAAATAAGCAATCATCCTCCAAATTGTTCCTAACGAATTTGTTGTGAACATATTTCCTCTAAATAGGCCAAAGGAAATGGAAAAATATTACCAATCACCCTCCAAATTGCTCTTAATATAATGTAATTAACACATTTACTCCAAACTGACCAAAGAAACTGGAAAAAAGAAAATGCTGACTCTTGAGAGTACAGAGTAGAATGAAATCCAAAAATATCCAAAAGCCTCCAAATTGCTTCCAATGGAATGTAATCAACACAATCTAAACAATCAAGCCAAAGAAAGTGAGAAAAATGGAAAATCATCGTACTCTTAAGAGAGTATATAGAGTACAGATACAAAATCACCCACAAAAACCAACCAATCACTCTCCAAATTGCACTTAATCTAATATAATGAACATATTTACTCCAAATAGGCTAAAAAAACTGGGATAAAAGGCCCAAAATGTTACATACTCTCATGAGAGTACAGAGAGTATAGAGAGCACAGAGTATAGAGTACAGAGAATACTGAGTTCAGATGCAGAACTCACATAAAAAATAAGCAATCATCCTCCAAATTATTCCAAATAGGCCAAAGAAATTGGAAAAAGGCCCAAAATGCTCTGTACTCTCTTGAGAGTACAGAGAGTAAAGAGAGTACAGATGTAGAAATCTTCTAAAAAACATCCAAACAACTCTCCAAATTACTTCCAATGGAATACAATGAACATAATCTAAACAACCAGGCCAAAGAAAGTAGAGAAAAATGGCCAAAATCATCTGTACTTTCAAGAGAGTATAAAGAGTATAGATGCAAAATCACCCATAAAAACTAACTAATCACCCTCCAAATTTCTCTTAATGTAATGCAATGAACATATTTACTCCAAATAGGCCAAAAAAACTGGGAAAAAAAATATCCAAAATGCCCTGTACTCTCATGACAGTATAGAGAGTACAAAGAGTACAGAGTATAGAGTACAGAGAATACAGAGTTCAAATGCATAACTCTCATAAAAAATAAGCAAACATCCTCTAAATTATTCCTAACAGATTTTTATGAACATATTTTCTCCAAACAAGCCAAAGGAAATGGAAAAATATTGCCAATCACCCTCCAAATTGCTCTAATATAATGTAATGAACATATTTACTCCAAACACCAAAGAAATTGAAAAAATATAAATGCTCAGACTCTTAAGAGTACAGAGAGTACAAATGCAGAAATTCTTCAAAAAAAATCCAAATAGCCTCTAAATTACTTCCAATGGAATGTAATGAACATAATCTAAGCAGTCAGGTCAAAGAAAGTCAGAAAAAATAGTCAAAATCATATGTACTCTCAAGAGAGTACAAAGAGTACAGATGCAAAACTCTCCTAAAATCTAAGTAATCAGTATCCAAATTATTCTTAATGGATTGTAATGAACATATTTACTCCAAACAGGCCAAAGAAACTAGAAAAAAGGCCCAAAATACTCTATACTCTCATGAGAATACAAAGAGTACAGATGCAGAAATCTTCTAAAAAAATATCCAAATAGCCTCCAAATTACTTCCAATGGAATGTAATGAACATAATCTAAACAATCAGGCCAAAGAAAGTGGGAAAAAATGGCCAAAATCATATGTACTCTCAAGAGAGAACAGAGAGTACATATGCAAAATCATCCATAAAAACCAACCAATCACCATCCAAATTGCTCCTAATGTAATGTAATGAACATATTTACTCTAAATAGACTAAAGAAATTAAAAAAAGAAATCTCAGACTCTCATGAGAGAGAGAGTGAGTATAGTAAAGAATACAGAGTTCAGATGCAGAACTCACATAAAAAATAAGCAATCATCCTCCAAATTGTTCCTAACGGATTTATTATGAACATATTTCTTCCAAATAGGTCAAAGGAAATAGAAAAATATTACCAATCACTCTCCAAATTACTTCTAATATAATGTAATGAACATATTTACTCCAAACAAGAAAGAATAAAATGCTCTCAGATTCTCTTTATAGAGAGTATAGATGCAAAAATCTCCCAAAAAATTTCCAAATAGCCTCCAAATTACTTCCAATGGAATGTAATGAACATAATATAAACAACCGTGCCAAAGAAAGTGGAAAAATGGAAAATTATCTCTCAAGAGAGTATAGAGTACATGCAAAATCACCCATAAAACCAACAAATCACCCTCCAAATTGAATGAACATATGAAATAAGCCAAAGAAACTAGGAAAAGGAAAATTCTCACTCTCATGAGAGTATGAGAGTTCAAAGAGTATAGAGTATATAGTACAGAGAATACAGAGTTCAGATGTAGAACTCACATAAAAAATAAGCAATAATCCTCCAAATTGTTCCTAACGGATTTGTTATAAACATATTTCCTCCAAACAGGCCAAAGAAAATAGAGAAACATTACCAATCACCCTCCAAATTGCTCCTAATGTAATGTAGTGAACATATTTACTCCAAACAGGTCAAAAAAATTGAAAAAAAAGGCCCAAAATGCTCTATATTCTCTTGAGAGTATAGAAAGTACAGATATAAAAATCTCCCAAAAAATATCCAAACAGCCTCCAAATTATTTCCAATGGAATGTAATGAACATAATCTAAGCAAATGCCAAAGAAAGTGGGAAAAAATGACCATTTTGTACTCTCAAGAGAGTAGAGAGATGACGATGCATAACTCCCCTAAAACCAAGCAATCAAGATCTAAATTATTCTAATGGATTGTAATGAACATATTTACTCCAAACAGCCAATGAAAAAAAAAAGGCAAAAGTGCTCTATACTCTCATGAGAATACAGAGCAGATGTAGAAAATCACATAAAAATATCCAAACCCTCCAAATTATTTCCAATGAAATGTAATGAACATAATCTAAACAATCAAAGATAGTGGGAAAAATGGCCAAAACCATTTGTACTCTTAAGATAGTAAAGAGGATGTAAAATTACCCATAAAACCACCAATCATCCAAATTTCTCCTAATATAATGTAATCCACATATTTACTCCAAATAAGCCAAAAAACTGGGATAAAGGCTCAAATGTACTCTCATGAGAGTATAGAGTACAAAGAGTACAGAGAATACAGAGTTCAAATGTTGAACTCACATAAAAAATAAGCAATCATCCTCCAAATTATTCCTAACGGATTTGTTATGAACATATTTCTTCAAAACTGGCCAAAGGATATGGAAAAACATTACAAATCACCCTCCAAATTGCTCTAATGTAATGTAATGAATATATTTACTAAAGAGGCCAAAGAAATTGGAAAAAGGCTCAAATGCTTCAGACTCTCTTGAGAGTATGAGAGTATGCAAAAAAATCCCTAAAAATATCCAAACAAACCTCAAATTATTTTCCAATGGAATGTAATGAACATAATATAAACAACCAAGCCAAAGAAAGTGAAAAAAATGGCCAAAATCATCACTAGTCTCAAGAGAGTACAGAGAGTACATATACAAAATCTCTCATAAAAAAACTAACCAATCACCCTCCAAATTTCTAATGTAATGTAATGAACATATTTACTACAAATAGGCCAAAGAAATTGGAAAAAAATATCCAAAATTCTTTGTACTCTCATGAGAGTACAAAGAGTACAAAGAGTATAGAGTATAGAAATATAGAGTACAGAGTCTGAGAATACAGTTGATGCATAACTCTCATAAAAATAAGCAATCATCCTCCAAATTATTCCTAAAGGATTTGTTATGAAGATTTCCTCCAAACAGCCAAGGAAATGGAAAACTATTATCAATAACCCTCCAAATTGCTCTTAATATAATGTAATGAACATATTTACTCCAAATAGGCCAAAAAAACTGAAAAAAAGGCCCAAAATGCTCTGTACTCTCTTGAGAGTACAGAGAGTACAAATGCAAAAATCTCCCAAAAAATATCCAAACAACCTCCAAATTGCTTCCAATGGATGTAATGAACATAATCTAAACAACCATGCTAAAGAAAGTGAGAAAAATGGAAAATCATCTTCTCAAGATAAGCAGAGTACAGATGCAGAACTCTCTTAAAAATAACCAAGTAGCCTCCAAATTGTCCTAATGGATTTTAATGAACATATTTACTCCAAACAGGCAAAAAAAAAAAAACTAGAAAAAAAAATGCCCAAAGTGCTCTAAACTCTCATGAGAGTACAAAGAGTATGGAGAGTACAGAGAGTACAGAGTATAGAGAGTATAGAGAGTACAGATGCAGAAATCTCCCAAAAAAATATCCAAACAGCCTTCAAATTGCTTCCAATGCAATGTAATGAACATAATTTAAGCAGCTAGGCCAAAGAAAGTGGAAAAAAATGGCCAAAATCATATGTATTCTCAAGAGAGTACAGAGAGTACAGATGCAGAACTCTCCTAAAAAACCAACTAAGAAGCCTCCAAATTATTCCTAATGGATTATAATGAACATATTTACTCCACACAGGACAAAGAAACTGGAAAAAAAGCCCAAAATGCTCTGTACTCTCATCAGAATACAAAGAGTATAGATGCTAAAAAAACTCCCAAAAACTATCCAAACAGCCTCCAAATTACTTCCAATAGAATGTAATGAACATAATCTCAAAAACTAGGCTAAAAAAATTGGAAGAAAATGGACAAAATCATCTATACTCTCAAGAGAGTACAGAAAGTACATATACAAAATAACACTAAAAAAATAACCACTCACCCTCCAAATTACTCCTAATGTAATGTAATGAACATATTTACTATAAACAGACCAAAGAAACTGGAAAAAAAGCCCCTAAATGCTCTATACTATCATGAGAGTATAAAGAATACAGATGAAAATCTTCCATATAATTTAACCAAATAGGCAAAAAATTACTTCTAATGGAATATAATGATCATATTCTCCCCATCCAGGCAAAATAAACTAGAAAAATATGAGAAAATCATATGTACTGTCATGAGAGTACAAAAAGTACAAATACGAAAATCTCCCAAACAGCCTCCATATTGCTTCTAATAGAATGTAATGAACATAATCTAAGCAAATTTCTTCCAAAAATCTCCCAAAAACCATCGACTGAACATACTATCCCTAAATAGGCCATAAAATTCATCATAAAATAGCACCAAACATCCTACCATGTGATATACTAAACATTTCACAAGGATAAGCAATTCAAAAATTTTAAAATAATGGTGTATACCATCATGACAGTACAGAGAGTACACTTGTAAAACATCTCCAAAAACTACTACAACACATCTCGTTCATTTAAAAGAATCAAATGTTCCAAAATATTCACCTACTGGATGGTGAGAAGAATAGAGAAAATCTTAAATTCATTGAAGTTCAGGAATGCAGGTGTAAATACCTCATGTAGTCACCTACAATACCTCAATTTTTGATTTGCTAAATCATCGAGGCGGGACATGCGCATTGAGAGTGGGAGTCGGAAAAAATCCTTCGTCAAAAGAAAGCCTTAAAATATTATGTGATGAGGAATATCGAATGATGCCCATCTCGTTTTTCTTCTCCCACTGTTTGAACGAGATGGGCCGAGTCAGGCCAGGGTAAGCGTAAATGGCATCGTGAATGTGCCATCCATTTATAGCATCGTCCACCCAATTACAGCGCCATTAAGCGCTGAAACGGGAAAATAAATGTTGGACATGTGTCGGTGAAGGATTGGAGTCCACGTGTAAAGCTACATGCGAACTCCAGACGTAATATTTTATCCTTCACATGGGTTGTTTGAATTTTTTTTTAAAAAAAAATTAAAGTTCTCCTGGCATTTTTTTTTTCTGAGCTCCTTCTCCTACCAGATGGAGATTGCCAGCCATCCCACTCTTGTACCTAGCGTGATCAATGAAAGAGCCCTCGACTTGTTCATCTATGCCTCCAAGCCGAACTCCTCAAGACCACCTCTTCTCTCTCGGCTTCTATTGATGTGAAATGAAGGATTGAAACCTTGCTGGTCTTTCATCTAGAGAGAATAGACTCTCTTCCCTCTTTCTCCTTCTTACCCTTCCCATAATGAACTAGATGGGTGGACAGAGAGTGTGCCAGCTATGATAAAGGAGAGAGAAGATGGATACTTGATAGGTGATACCATCAGTTGTCGAGATCATGGAGACTGAAACCCATTCCCTTCGTTCGTTCATGGCCCCTCAACCTTTTTCGTGTATCGCGCCACTTTCCCTTATGAATTATCTCATTGTATCTTTTATCAAAGATCTTATTTCTTTCCTGAAGTTTTTGATCTGCAATGCTTGATACCATAAGCAGATATAATGCTCGCATCCAAATCCAAATCTGGCTTGGTTAATGCTTAATAACAAAAAATTTAGCAACAAGAAATTGGTAGGCTAGGATCTGTCATGCTGGATTCTCATTATCCTTCTCAGCAGAGAAAATCTAGTTTTTCAATTATTGTTTCTCCAAGATCTGCAGATTTGAAGCAATGGCTAATCACAGATCACCAAAAAAATAGTACCACTCCTGATAATCAAGCACGACCATTAAAGGTGTCAGAGCTTCAAGTGTAGCTGACCGCAGTATAAGAGGATCTCAAAACAGTAAAAGAACAATTAGCCTTTGAAGAGAAAGAGAAAGCATGGGTTCTTGAGGAACTGAGTGATGTAAAGAAACTAGTGGAAGAGGTGAGTGTGAAGCTTGCAGAGACTCTATTAGCTCAGATGAAAGCTGAAGAGAGTTCGGAGCTTGACAAGTTTCATGCAGATGAACTTGAGAAATCGGCCATTGAAGCTGCTCAAAAGAGAGAGAAAGAATAGAATAAAGAGCTTGAGGATATTTAAAATCATCATGTTATTGATGTCAATGAGAAACATGAAGCACTAGTGATGGCTATTGATTCTAAGAATGTTGCACTTAACTGCGAGGATGCAATGAAGATTGTAAAGGTTAATGTGGAGGTGGTGGAAATTCTTTCTAGTGAAATCAATGCGCAATCTTTACTTGACTCTAAAGTTGAGAGAAATTCTAATGAGATGGCAAAGTTGATCGGAAGCGGTTGAGTTGAAGCTTTGAAGCTTGAACTTGAGGAGGCAAAAGCTAGCTGAAGAAAAGTTGGTTGAGATGGAAACTCGGCTCAAGGGCTCAGAAGCGATAGATGGAAAGAGGGAGTATGATGTAGTTGGTTTCTTGTGGATGAGTGGAAAAGAAGGCAAACTTGTTAGAATCTTCCTTTAAAGGAAGTAAGACATTAAGCTTGGTGTAGGATTCTCTTGCTTCTTTGACAAAGTAAGTAGAAGAGCAAGTCTATGCTTGAAGATATAGAATCAAGTCATTTCCCTTAGGGGGATGGCTGAAGTATTAGAGGTTGAAGTTGCAAGGCATAAAGTAGATCAAGAAAAAATATGATAACCAACTTGATTTGGCAAAGCCGGAACTGTTGAATCTGGAAAAGACAGTTGAAGTCTTGAAGATGGAGATCCAGAGAGTGGAGAAGGAGAAGGCCCAAGCATTGAACAATGAGAAGCTCACAACTTTAAACATTGAAGGCCTCACTCAGGAAAACTGTAAGTTGGTCGCTGAGCTAGAGATTACTAAAGGGGATATGGAGAAAGTTAAGAAAGCAATGGAGGATTTGGCGTCAGCATTACATGAGGTTTCCTTAGAATCCAAGGACATATAAGAAAGGCTCTTGATCAAGCAAGTTGAGGTTGATAGCGTCATAGCTGAGGTAGATGAATTAAAATTAACCCTACAAAAACACCCAGGAAAAGTATGATGTCATTCTTGATGAAGCCAAATATGAGATTATTTGTCTTAAAAAGACCATCGACAAGTCTGAAAGAGAAGCAAAGGACTTGATTGTTGAATGGGATCATAAGGAGTTAAATCTGAGAAATGCCATGAAAGAGGATGATAATGAAATTATCTCAATCAAGCAAGCGAGGGGTACAACCATGGAGATTCTTGAGAAGAAAAAGTGTGAAGTAGAAGCAGCTGAGGAAGAAGAAAATAAGCTTCATGATAAGTTGAGGCAAGCTGAATCTGACTTACTTGCAATCAATGTTGCTATTGAAGAAGCACGAGCAGAGAGTGGTGACTTAAAAGAAAGATATGTTGGAAACCAGGAAAGAATATAACTTAAGATAGCTCGATTGTACAAGCAAGTGGGGTAAATCCATTGGTCCAACAACAATTCTGCATAGTGGTTCTAAAATCTCTTGGCTTATACCTTTCATGGATGGACATCCACCTCACTGGTTTGACCAGTAGCATATCTTGTACTTTCTATGCTTCTTCTTTTGATCATTTTACTTGGCACATCGAAGGGGATCTCGCTATGGATGCCTTCCCTTCTAGACTATTATGGTTGGGTTTTATTAGTCTTCATGCTTTTAAAATCCCATATGTGACGCATTTGACTCGACAAGCGGAACCCGTACGCACTCTTTGTAGCACGATAGAGAAAACTCATTACTCTCATGTTGGTATATAAGTACCCGTACACGCCTTTCTTGGCATGGCGGGAAAATTTGTACTTGATTTCCTATGTTTAAGTACTTGTACACGCCTTTCTTGATGTGATAGGAAAATCTATTTCAACAGGTACCTTAGATCCCCATACATGCCTTTCTTGGCATGGTCGGAAGGTGCATTCAGGCTGTGGTTTATATCACCTATACAAGCCTTTCTTGGTATGGTGGTAGGCAAATAGAGTAACCTATCTGGGGATGATCTTGGGATCTTCTGAAATGCTACCAAACTTCACCGATGGGAGCTCTGACATAACATAAAACTATGTCAAATATAAAACTATTATTTAAACTAATATTGTAGGTGTATAAGTATCTGTACATGCCTTTCTTGGCATTGTGGGAAGGCGCATTCAGGTTGTGGTTTATACCACCCATATACATCTTTCGTGGCATGGTGGGCAGGCCCAGCATACCCGAAGTTGCCCCTAACATGGGGATGATGCCAGGATGTTGCTGAAATGCTACCAAACATCTACATTGATAGTAAGCATAAACAAATTAATAAAAAATTAACAAAAAAGCTAAAATTGATGTGTTAAACTAACATTGCAAGTATGTATGTAAGTACTCGTACACGCTTTTTTTAGCATGATGAGGAAATCATGCTTTCTGGTACTTGAGACACATACATGTCTTTCTTGATATAGTGGAATGATGCATTATTGATGTTTACCCATGCATGCCTTTCTTGGCATGGTGGGTAGACCCAACCCCCATTGTAGCCCTCTATGTGGGGATGATGCCGGGAGACTGTCGAAATGCTATCAAAATTTTATCTAAAAAATTTATACTTGCAATAAAATTCAGTCAAAATAAATAATATTATACAAATTTTTAAGACTTAAATTAATGTTGAATCAAATACACCCGCATGGGCCCCGATATTATACTGAATGCTTAAACTTAGTGTCTGAGAATGCTACGCGAGTTGATTCCTAGTTTGGTCTTAGGATCGGGTCCAGGTTAACAAAACCTAAAATATCCAATAATTATATTATAATATCTTCAACCTAATAAAATATAGAAGCTAATTACGTCATATGACACAGATCGATCCTCTATTATTAAATTAATATCGGATTTGAAAGAAATAATAAACCACCCGATGATGTTAAAAGAAAATTTTAACAGGAGGATACTTCCATGAAAATATGATTATAATTTCAAATCAAATTAAGTTAGATTGAATATCAATCTAAATGCAAAATTTAAAATATCATTGAGCTATAAATGTCTAAGTGAAATTCAATATTAAAAAATTAAAGCTAAAAATTCAACTCTCCTTCCGTAATTATTTATCGTAGGTGATAAATTAAGAAAACTCTAGCTCACAAAGGAGCTGATGTAAAATCAAGTATGTGACTATGTTTACTCTCAAACAATCTCATGAGGATGTGGCCGGTCCTCCCATGGCGGCACTCTACGTGATCAGCTTGATTTATGGAAGTGGTTGTCACCAAATGACCATCACTCGGTTTGACTGTATGCTCCCCAATGGCTCTGCCCTTTGAGTTGTGAATCATAGGGCATACTTGATAGGGCAAAATCCTTCTGTTAACTAAGGTAGACTTAAGTCTATCTCTTTAGACAAACACCACCCTAGGTCTACAAGGATTTCTTGGACGACGTAATCCATGGCTATTGATAAGGATCCTTTGTCGTTGTACCTCCTCACTCTAAGTAGACTAAGAATATAGCGGGATGACGAAACCATGGGATTTAGATCAAGTGCGCCATCATTCCCCCAACCATCCATTTGAAGCTAATTATAATAAATTTCATAAATCTAAATTCCAAAACTCCACATGGTGCTACTATAAGTTACGCATTTAGCAATCTAATGATTAGCCTTAATCGAAAGTTCTCTCTCAGGATTGAGAGGGGTAATTAACTATGTGCTGCATATACACAAACCCGGATCTAAAGTCCTCACAAAATGAGAGAAAAATCTCTGGGTAATATCTTATCTACTATTCCATCTTCCTTCTAAAAAATTACACCAAATTTAAATACTCTTAGAGGTGGGTGGTGAATTTTCGACACACACTCATCTTTGCCCCAGCTACTCTGATCTCGCAATCCGGGTTTAGTGGCTACTTTCTTTGACTTTATTTTTGTCATCTCTATTATTGTTGCTTGTCTTTTGGTTTTTTTCCCTTTTTATTGTTGTTCCTGGTTGTTTGTGGATGGTCTGTTTGATGGGATTTGGTTAGATGGGTGAATCTATTTGGCTATTTCTGTTGGTGGGACACTGAGCTTTGTTGAGTGTTGGTCTTTGGCTAATTGCCTTAGTAAAGGTATGATGGTTGTGATGGCTTTGATGTTTTCTCCTTCTATTCTCTTTTGTTAGTAGCATTATATGTGATTGTAACCCCTCTTAATGAAGTTTGGATGCTTACATATATTGTTTCTCCATGAGATGATTGCGACTAAGCCTAAGCCTTTTCTTACTTTGCTCTTTATTTTTATTCTCATTTATATGTTAAATTATTTTTTTATGATCGCACAATTTGTTGTACTTATAATTTTAATATTAGTGTTATTTATTAAGTGATATATAATATCTTAATATAATTTAATTGACTTATGACTATATCTAAATATCAATTATCCTATTTTTCTTCATTCTGTTTCATATTATTTAGCTCATATGCTCATAAGGATATTTTAATCATTTTATACAAAATAGCTAGACAAAATTCTAAAGCGAGTTTTTCAAACAGAATCAAAGAACAACGACTTCCTTAACCTACTACCAACTTCACAACTACTTCCAAACAGCTGTAGCTGTTCCAAACAAACCCTAAGTATGTATATGATGATTAAATCCAAATTGCATTAGTTCTAGACTGTCTTTTAATTACCACATTTGGAGAAAAGAAAAATGACTCAATAGTAACTCTTCTTGTTGCCGAAATTAGATTAAAGTAAGAAGAAATTATTACATGTAAAGTTTGGATGTAGCTCTGAGTTCAATTATACAACACTATATAACGATCATTCAATACACAAGTACTATGTATTAGTTGTGAATTGTATATATATTATTATGTATTAATGTATATTACTTATACATTAATATATAACATATCAATATACAATATACATGATAATTCACTGTAAAAATATAGCACCTGTGTAATGAATAAATGCCACATGACGTTATGCTCTTGAAGTTTGCACATACAGCTACATTCAAACTCTGCATATAATAATTTCTCTTTTAGAGACTTAAAAATTTAGAAGATGGAAGTGGAAAGATGAATGATGTCGAGGTTAAAGAGCTATTTTCTTGTTGAAAAATTGATTATGATCGCTCATTCATATGGTTTCTTCTTTGGATTTGATGATTCTTTTATTCCCTCATGGATTTCCCACTATGATCATTGTTGTTATTTAAATCATATTCTTTTGTCCCTATTTTGTGATTTATTGATGGGTTTGGATTCTCTATCTTTCTTTGTAGCATCCATTATTTATAGCTTTAATTTTAAGACTGCAAGGGTTGGATGGTAGTAGCGATCTCTAATCCTTTTTATTTTCACGGGCACTAGAAAATGATGGTTGTTGCTCAACCTATTTTGTTTTGATCTACGCCATAATATTATACTTCAATAAATACATATCCCCGATCACTGGCCGTAAGCTCCATATATTTTCACTTGAACCAAATTCTTGTGCTCTTTCATTCTTATATATATATATATATATATATATATATATATATATATATATATATATATATATAAAATCTTTTTTTGAATATTTACATACATACCACATAATTCATATCTATTTAGATATGTAAGATATAAAGTTTTTATTTATATGTGACACTTTTAGATGCATTTAAAAGTGTGTGAGCTCTCTCTATAATATATGAATTGAAGAGAGTATGATTTAAGTATTGATATAATTTTAAGAAGGCAAATGGAATAGTAGATAAGACACTACCTAGAGATTTCACCATCATTTATTGAGGACTTTAAATATGGTTCCAGGTTTTTTATAGGCATAAGCCCTTATAGTTAATTACCTTTCTCAATGCTGAGAGAGAACTTTTGATTAAGGCTAGTCTTAGATCTAAGTGTGTAGTGTATAGTAGCGTGTGGAGTTTAAAATTTAGATTTATGAAATTCATCATCGTTAGCTTAAAGCGGGTAGTTGGGGAATGATGACATGCAGATCTAGATCCCATGGTTCCATCATCCCGCTATCATGGTCCCTCATCTACTTAGTCGGAGTAGGTCACCCAACGGCCGAAGGATCATTATCAGCACATGAGTTACGTCGTCCAAGAAATCCTTATAGACCTAGGGTGATGTTTGTAAAAGGAGACAAGCTTAAGTCTACCTTAGCTAACAGAGGACTTTTTACCCTATCATGTCTACCTATGATTCACAACTCAAAGAGCAGCCATTGGGAAGTATACGGGCTATGATCGTGATCATAATATGATGGAGCATTACTGGCCAAGCCACTCGATCAGAGGACTCTAGTCATAACTGCATCATCTGTGGAGCCTACCGGTTAAGCCATGCAATCAGAGGACACGAGCCACATCCTTTCTAGCAAAAGATTGATTGAGAGTGAACATAGTAGAACACTTGATTTGACATTTACTCCTTTGTGAGCTAGAATTTTCTTAATTTATCACCTCCAATAAATAATTATGGAAGGTGGATAGATTGAGTTTTGCTTTAAGCTTTTAATGATTGAATTTCATTTAAATAGTTTTTAGATTGACATTTGATTTAAGTTAATTTAATTTGAGATTAGAATCATATTTTTATAGAAGTATCTCCTCCGGTTGAAATCACCATTCAACATAACCATCATCGGGATAGTTAGTTGATTGAATTGAATATATTTGAGAACTTTAGATCCTGTCAACTCTATTTAGCTCCTGGCAAATGATTAGATCTACTGTTACATGACAGAATTAGCCTCTTAGATATTTCACTAAGATGAAATTATTATAATAGATTTCTGGTTTTCTTAACCCGAACCTAGTCCTAAGACTAAACCGAGAAGTAACCCACGCAACATCCTCAGACACTTGAATTTAAGCATTCAACATAATATCGGGGCTCATGTGGGTGTATTTCAGAATGCCTTTATTAACGCCTTTTGTTCGCTTGTACAAAGTGTTGCAAATCTGGTAGTGTAGAAGATGTTATAGATTTTATATTGTAATTTGGAATAGCACATCCCAATTCATATTTTCTTCTTTAGTATTTAAGCTTTAGGGATTCATATCTATTTCTTATGCTTATTGATAAGCCTTCAAATTTAGTACATACTTCTAATGAATTGACTTCTCTCAATTTGATTGAAGTAAAATATGAGAAAGTCTATTATTCATTAGAGAATTTATTACACTCAATAATGACTCATTGAAGCCATTATAAGCATCTGTATAGTTCAGTCATGGATTATTCCAATTGACTTAATATATGATATGGCTCCACCATTTATTAGGAATCAATACTTATGATTGCTCATTGATGAACTACTTAATCAACCTCCTTAATTTGTGGATGAACATTTAAGCTTCTTATAGACTTTAGAATAAAGCTATGTACTCATACAAAATAATTTATTTATCTCAAAGTGAATCAGTAATCATAATGATCGGTGATGACTCTTTTATGCTTGTTAACAAGCCATTTAAACTCATTTCTAACCTCCTAGAAAAATTTTCTTCTCCTTCGAGTCATTTGAAATGAATCATTGCAGAGTTTAGCATTAATAAGGATGACTTGTTCCTATCCAACGGTGAGTTATTTGATTTAATATAAGTCCTCCTTTCAAATTTAGCATGTGAATTTATATTTATTTTATGCCTTTGTAACTTCACATTTCCTTTTCATTTTATTTTATTTTAAGACTTTATGTTTCACCATTAATTTAATATCCAATTAATTTTAAATTTAAGTCTTAAAAATTTGATGAAATTTTGGCAGCCTCCCGGCGTCATCCCTATGTAGGGGCTACATCGGGAGTGTTTTAGCTTTCTCGGTATACCCTAATAAGCATAGCAAGTGGTGTCTTATGACACCATAGCCAATTTTCATCTCGCCATGCCTTAATGAGCGTGAAAAGGCCTTTAAACCTAAAGAAGACAAATGCAATGCACAATATATATTCATTTCTTTTTTTCTAAGTCCAAAATTTGACAAAATTTTGATAGCTTTTCGACTAGGGGGAGTGACATCTAATAGAAGTTGGCTTTCTTGGTATGCCCTAATGAAGTGGCGATGTCTTGTGACATGGTAGATTTTCATCTCGTGTGCCTAATGAGCATGTGAGGCCCTCTGAAACACAAGCATTCACATATTTCCATATTCACACATGTTCTAACTTATTTCTTATGCGCATTGCAATGATCAGTAAAGAGACAAAGTTTGAGATGCAAAACTAGAGGAACCCAATGAATGATGTTCCTCTTTGGCTTTGGTAAGAGGAAAGGTCGAAAGGGGATGAAAATCGGACGTAGAGAAGAGCTCAAGATAGGTGTTCTTCTTGGTGAAGAAGAATAATGGAAGGAAGCAGAAGAAATCTAATGGAGTTCCTCTGGTTATAAAATGAATTTCAATGAAAGAAATGGGAAGATTTTGGTTTGGAAGGAAGAAGAAAGAAATGAAAGGAAAATTTTCAGAAGGGAAGGAAAATGATTTTAGGTTTTTTTGAGGAAAGAAGATGAAGAAGAGAAGAAGGAAGGAAAAGAAGGAGAGACTTACTCAGGTTGAAGGAGGGAAGGAAGATCCATTTTCGGTTTGAACAAGGAAATAATGAGAAGAGGTAATTTTGGAGAAAAGGGTTCTGGGAGGAGTTTCCTCTTTGTGCAATTTTGGAGAGAGAAGTTGTGGTTTGCTTGAGGAGGAGGAGGCGTTCACCATGTGTGCATGAGTAGCAGAAACGATTTGATGAAGGAAAGATCGTATCGTGAGGGATGTGAGGAGAAGAGAGTGGGTCATATGCGTGTGAGGGAGGAAGAGCTGGGTGGGTCATAATGGAAATAGGATCGTGTTGATTTGGGTATATATGAGTTATCCAATTTCTTTTTTTTTCACTTAATCAACCTAAAATGAGTTTTACTCGACCTCAATATAGTATATATATATATATATATATATATATATATATATATATATATATATATATATGTTCATTCAAGATTACTTGATGTTCAATGAATTATTTTAATTAGAGGCTTTTTGATTGAATCCAGTATCAAATTGGGTCAATTTTAACTCAAAATACGTGTTATCATTTCCGACTGCTCGATTGTGGGGTCTAAAAATTCACCACCAACCTCTTTGATGAAAAGAGTATTTTAAAGTGTGTCAGTGTAATTTTCAGAAGACAGATGGAATAGTAGATAAAACACTAACTAGAGATTTCATTCTCATTTGGTGAGGACTTTAGATTTGGTTCCAAGTTTCCTATAGGCGTAAGCCCCTACAGTTAATTACCCCTCTTAGTAAGTGAGAGAGAACTTTCGATTAAGGTTAGTCATTTAGATCACTCAAAGTGTAGCATATAGTAGCAGCAAGTAGAGTTCTAGAATTTGAGATATGAAATTCATCATTTTAACTTAAACTGGATGGTTGGGGGAATGATGACGTGCCCGATCTAGATCTCATGGTTCCGTAATCCCGGACAGTCACGGTCCCTCATCTACTTAGTCAGAGGAGGTAGTCGACCCAATCTGATAGAAGGATCCTCATCAGCAACACATGAGTTACATCATCTAAGCAATCCTTGTAGACCTGGAGTGGTGTTTGTCTAAGGAGACAGACTTAAGTCTACCTTAGATGATAGATGGTTGTTTGCTCTATCAAGTATACCCTATGATTCACAACTCAAAGGGAAGAGCCATTGGGGAGCCATTGGGTGCTTAAGTCTACCTTAGATTGAGTTTTGCTTTAAGTTTTTAGTGATAGAGTTTCATTTGAATATTTTTAGATTGATATTTAATTTGATTTGAAAAACTAATTAATTTGAATATGTTTAAGAGCTTTAGATCCTGTCAACTCTATTTAGCTGCTAATAGAGGATTAGATCTACTATCACCTAACAGAATCAATTTTTTTAGATATTTCACTCATTTGAAACTCTTATTATAGGTTTTTAGGTTTTGTTAACCTGGACCCAGTCCTAAGACTAAATCGGGAAACAATCCATGCAACATCCTCAAACACTTGAATTTAAGCACTAAGCGCAGTGTCGGGGCCCGTGCGGGTGTATTTAAGACTTTATATAGTTTTATTTCTAAGTTATGAGATTGATTTTATATTTTCATTTAATTAATTTAACTGTGCGACCTTTTGAAATTTGCACTTACAATCCCTATGTCAGTACAAATTTTTTTTAAAAAATTTCATCTAATTAATGATTTCATTAATTTTGACAATCATAACTAGAATGAAATTCCCTAATTTTTTATTAAAGAAATCCTTATTAGTTTTGTAAATTTATGGCTTAGTATCATCTTCTGTCTGCTTGTACAAGGGTTGCAGATCTGGTGGCGAAAAAGCATTTTGATTTAGATTGTAGTTTAACACACTACTGGCACTTAGTTTACTTGTTAAGTTTTTTGCATTTCTCCTAATTTGATCATGCTCAACTTGCATCAATTTTGATAAGTTATGCCAATTTGATTGTTTGTTGTTTTAGCCCCACTTATGTCTAACTAGCATAGTAATCACCTCCATATTGATTTAAGAGTTATTAAACTCAATTTGAATTTATCCTTAGATTTTGAGTTTATTTTCAAGTTTGTTGTAAGTTTGGCATTAGTCTCCCAATTTCAATTAAAGCTTGCTTAATTTTGAGAATTTGCAAGAAAAGAGAACTCACTTTAGCTCAATTTAATCCATAGAATTGATTAGAGTTTGTGAGTTTAATATTAGCCTCCCCAAATCTCAGATTTTAAATGAATATTCTATTCTTTTCAATATTTGCTTTAAAGGCTCCCCTTTTTTTTTTCACTTGATGCTTTAAAATTAGCTTCTAGATTTTTTTCTCTCTAAGTCAACTCATTTTACCCTCCACTTTTTTTAAGTCAAAAGATTTGATGAAATTTGAGCCTCCCATCATCATCCCATTATAGGGCATCGAGTGTTTGGCTTGCTCGGTATGCCTGGCAGTGTAGCAGTGGTGTCTTTACAACACTGACTACTTTTCATCTCGTCACCTATTGAGCCGACGAGGTCTTCAAACTGAAGAAGACACAATACTATATATATTCCTCCCCCTTATTTTTTCTAAGTCTGAAAATTAGACAAAATTTTGGTAACATTTCATCTAGGGGGAGCGACATCTAACAAGTGTTGGCTTACTCAGTACGCCCTGCTGAGCATAGCGAGCGGTGTCTTGTGACACCACAGTCTACTTTTTCATCTCGTTGTGCTCTGTTTAGCACAACGAGGTCTTCAAACCTACAAAGAAACACAAGCATATGTATATATATCCACATTCACAAATCTCACATGTTCTAATGCATTTGTCGGCGCGTTACAAGGATTGGCAAAGAAACTAGGTTAGGTATGCGATTGGGAATGTAAGGTAAGTGCGATGCCAAAATTAGGAAGAGTTAAACTGTTGATATTCTTCCACGATTTGTACGGTGAAAATGGAATGGCTAAGCGAGAATTGGGATATTAGTACTTCGTGAAAGCAAAAGTGGAAGGTTATGGGTGCATGAAGCCAAAATCGAAGGAAGAATTCAGTCTAATGATTTTCTACCCCGGTTCATGGTGTAGCAAAAACAGAATGGCTAAAGCATGTAAAACATGAAGAAAAGAATTCTGGCGATGATATTCTTCCTAAACGTGAAGCAAAAAGTGGAAGGGTTCTGGGTGCATGATGCCATTCACTAACGATTTTCTTGATTCTGACCACAAATGGAATGATTCTTTGAGAGGGAGTATGGGTTGTAAGTGGGCTAGTGGGCTGGGAAGGAGGAGCTGGAGGCTGGAAGACCAGAGAATAGAGCAGAAAGGGAAGGAGCCTGTTGGGAAGAAGGCTTTGAGGTTTAGAAGCTGGGTTCTCAGTGGGAATTCAACGAGGCAGGCAGCAGCAGTGAGGGCAGATCCCAACTGCAGGAGTGGCGAAATGTTATAGGTATATTGGAGTGGGCGGGTCAGGTCTGTGGCATTCTGCGAGTCAGTGATCTGTCCCATTAGTGCATGGGTTTAGGTCCCACTGGGAAGAAGGGCAGGAAGCGAGCCCGGTGTCTGGGAGTGTTCCAGGTCTAGCAGGTTATGCACTGGGCCGGGCGATAGGCTGGGCAATAGTGTTGATCAGCACGAGCCGTCTTGGTTACTGACATGTAGGCGTCTGGGAATCAGTCATTTGGGCGAAACAGGAGAGAAAATTCAAAAAAAAGGGCTGGGGCTGAAATGCGGGAGAGAAAATGAGGGAGAGTGAGACAGTGGGAGAGAATGAGCGGGAGTAGTTGAGGAAAATGGGGGGAGTGGTTCTTTTCAATTTTTTATTTTTTTTTAATTTTCAAATTTATTTTTTGAGCATGGGGTAAATGAGAATTTTAAATTAATTTTAAATTAATTCAACAGTTTATTTTGGGGTTTTGGTGATAAATGTGCATATATATATATATATATATATATATATATATATATATATATATATATATATATATATATATATATATATATATATATAAACTCCATTGTTACGAGCATGTGACATAGTCGTTTGATCGGAGGCGTTTGGTTTGAGTCGGCTCCAAATTGGGTCAATTTCAACTCAAAATATGTGTCATCATTTTAGATCATTCAATTTATGCACAGACTCATCTGAATTGAGTTCGAACAGTCTTGTTTGATAGATTTCAGCATTTTGAAGCCTATGGCGTGATCAATTTCATGAATGGAGGCCATTTGATCCTCATCAGTGCCTCCTGACCTTGATATGCATGCGAGCGTTAATGACTGAGATGTTTCATCAAGTTGTGCAATATTTGACCAATTTTTGATATTTTGAACATGATGGTTAGTCCGTTTATTATTCATATTGATTTTAGTGACATCTAGTGGATTTTAGCCTAGATTTACGTTGTCACTTCAAATCACCCATAGACTCAATCAAATTGAGTGAGGGACTGTCATTTCATAGTTTTCATTGTTTTGAAACAATCAATTTTATGAATGAGGTCATTTTGACTTGTCGATGCCTCTTAACGATATGTGCAAGCATGTTGACTCGGCGCTCAATTGATTATTAAGTTGTGCTATATTTATATCTTGACAACATTTTAAATGTGATGGTGAAGTCATCATTGGAGGTCATTTGAGTTAATTTTGGTGACATCTAGTGCTCTCGATTTTGGTCACTTCAAATCACTGATATTTGCACAGACTCATCTGAATTGAGTGCGGACAATCTCATTTGATAGTTTTAAATGTTTTGAAGCTAACGAATTATCAATTTCATGAACTGAGGTTGTTCGGATATTATCGTAGCTTCTCGACTCTGATATGCGTGTTGACACTTTGATAGCTCGAGCTCTTAATCAATTGATTGTTAGATTTTGTAATGTTTATATTTTGATTTATTTTGACATTCTGAATGCAACGATGAAGCCCGTTCATCAATTAAAGGTGACTTCAACTATTTTTAATGATGTCCAGTGCATCTTGAGCCTCACTTTATGCACTGTCACCTCCGTAGTTCATCGAATTTGACTTGTGGGATTGACTTTGACTTTGTGGCACACATATGGAGGTCAATAAATATCCCCCAACAAATGTGATTCGTGCATGGAGTGAGTCACATTTGTTGAGAACTGGTTGACCATTTGGATTGGCCATAGAACTTGGATTATTTCGACATTGATTGCGATAGCTTACAGAACTTTGATGGGATTTATCATTAGTATCTTTGCCTTATTCAGGACATCTTAAATGGCCGGGCTTGACGATTTGTCGACTTGTCGGATAGAGAAGAGTTCTTGCACTGTTTACTCTCTGCTTCAATGGCTTTGATGAAGATCTCTTTCTTTTATGTTCTTGCAGATTTGAGTCTCCTTCGACCCTAGCTTCATGCTTGGTTGGGTTTAATGGAGGAATTAGTCTGCTTATTTTGATGAAGGACTCTGCTAGAGAATCAATTTATTCGTGCTTGATCAGATTTGAAATTCCTTCTGTCCTAGCTTTGAGCTTGACGGACTTGATGAAGGATTGACCTGCTTTGTCAACATTGACTTGTCAGGAAGTGTATATACACCATGAACCCTGTGCTTGCTACTTTGATGGATTCGTTGAAGGATACATACAGCTGAGCCAGCCTTCCGGCTTATATAAGGCCAAGGTTGAGTTATTAGTCTAGCAACGTGTGCTTTAAAAGATTGAATAACCATAAAATTCTTTTAGTTCAGCCGTCAACTTTGTTTGAACTATGAAATCGCTTCCTCGGTCCTGCACTTTCTTCTTTGATGGACTTGATGAGGAGATGATCTATACTTTGAGCTTGATCATTTGATAATAGATTGAAATATCATCTTGCAGGCAATATGAAGATTTATTTGAGGTGGCCTTGAATTGAGCGTTTC
The DNA here is from genome assembly GCA_021442155.1 of Cymbidium sinense. Lineage (NCBI taxonomy): Eukaryota > Viridiplantae > Streptophyta > Magnoliopsida > Asparagales > Orchidaceae > Cymbidium > Cymbidium sinense. The sequence goes on along the minus strand of CM038218.1, from coordinate 18,547,715 downwards.
CTCAGATTACCTTGATCTATCGATCAAGTAGAGAGATCTCTTGGATCCTGGTTGCTTGTAAGCACTAAGCTGGATCTGATTTAAGATTGAACAGTTATCATCATTAGACTAACAAGCAGGGGCTCTATCACTACGGCCTTTTCTTGCTGCTTGTTGAGTGAGGAGAGCGTCAGCAACTCGGCCATATTTGGGCTTGTTGAGTTCTAGCTTTAGAACCTACTCGAATCTTCGACTTAACTTATAGTGGGTTGGTGGTTTTGTCATCAGACTGATAAATGGGGGCACTTTCACTGTGACTATTTTTGCTGCTTGTTGAGTGAGAGAAACATCAACAACTCGACCATTTATGGGTTCGTTGAGTCTGACCTTTAAAACTCATCCATGTCCTAGACTTTAGGATGTAGAGGTTGATGTTTCTCTAACTTAATTGTTTGAAGCTTCCAAAATTGAGAGTTTTTTAGACTTGATATCCAGAATTTGGCAAGTTTAGAGATAAATTTCTTGACATTTAGGGCTGTCTTTTCATGCATAAAGATAGATTCTTTTTGTTCCTGCAAAACTCTACAGTTTAATAGTAACAATTATGGATATATCCAGGGAATTCAGCATAATGCTCGACGTCAACCAGAATAGGGATATATTTGAGGATCTCATTTTATGACATGATGTCAACTCAAATAAACTTGATATAAATTAAAAAAATGACCCTTGTCTTGCAGGTGGAATTCTAAAGTACATTTAGGAGAATTTTCAAGATGAAAGTACATAAATACATCAATATTCAAATTGATGTACCCTAAAAGAGATTTTAATATACAACATTGATTTCATCTATATATAAAAATCTAAAATGCCTAACAGGAATTTTCACGAAAAAGTTTTTCATCCGGGGTATGTTTATTTAGGGATCTCAGCATGAAGCATGATGTCAACCTAAATAGATATACTAAACAAATGCCCCTATCTTGCAGGAGGATTCATATTATTCTTCGAGAATATGGTCATCAAGTATAGTACTTTTTCAAGTATTAACCATTAATTGGCAGCAGTGGTCTTTCACCTTTTAGGTTGATGAGTCAGTATGCCCCTCTTTGGTATACTTTTTCAATGACAAAAGGGCCTTCCTAATTAGGCTCAAATTTTCTACCAAATTTTTGATTGGGGATAATTAGTTTTCTCAGCACCAAGACCAATTCTCCTTTTTGAAATGTTTGAGGCCGTATCGTATGGTCAAAAGCTCTAGACATCTTTGCTCGATAGACTTCCAGATTTTGATGAGCTTGCAATCTAACTTCATTAAGCGCATCGAGTTCCTCCTTTCTCAGATGAGCATTTTTATCTTCAATCAGATTGTATTGGATGGCTACTCGAAGTGAAGGCAACTCAACTTCAAGTAGAAGAACTGCTTCAGTTCCAAATACCAATGAATAGGGAGTGGCCTTAGTTGGTATCTTGTAGGTAGTTCGATATGCCCATAAACCCTCTACTAGCTTAATATGTCATTCTCTCTTATTTTAGTAAGAATCTTCTTGAGTAGCTTGACTAATGTCTTGTTAAAGGCCTCCTCCAAGTCATTTGCTCTTGGATTATATGTTGAAGAATACTGCTAATCAATTTTGTGTCGATCGATGAATCTATAAATATTTGCACTTTTAAAGGCTGTGTAGTTATCAAAATTATTGATGGCACTCATCTACATATCGCATTGAAGAAGTTGATCACTTTCGGTCGAGTAGCTTCTTTAAATGGAGTAGCCTCGGCCCACTTAAAGAAATAATCAATCGTTGCTAGGATGAAGCGATGTACATACCCCATTCGAATGGCGGGGATGTTGTGTTATTCATCTGTATCTGTTGGTCAAATTTGATAACCCTCTACCTGCGGGGATTGATACTTTATTGGCTCTAGAACTCATCGAGTAAATATGTCGATCATGACATAATCACCATTCATACTTGTCATTTTCTTAGCTAATTTTGTTAAGCAGTCGGCTTTGCTATTCTCAGATCGGGAGACTTGAGTTAGTGTGATATTTGGTATTTGCTTCATAAGCTCAAGAACTTGCTTGTGATAGAAAGGTAACTCAAGCTTGTTGATTCTATAGATGCCAAGTACTTGATTTATAATCAGCTGAGAATCACCAAAAATGTACAGGTTTTGAATGCCTACGAAAATAGTTTCTTCAAGACCTGTCACTAATATTTTATATTCATCTTCATTATTAATTCTTGGCTCGGTCAACCCATATGATCATCTCATTATCCCTCCTTCTGGTGTTATGAAGATGATGTCGATTCCTGCTCTTGCTCTTGGGAAATTTAGATGTTGGGCTTGTTTGACTGATGAGGCCCCATCAAAGTACCCTCTTCAAATTTATGATTTCTCTCTTTCATGAATGAGCATAAGCTCATCAGGTAAATCATCATTAAGAGACGAGTCCATAGGGATGGGATGTGCGAAAAAAATGACTTTAAGACTTGTCCTTTCCTTTTACGTGGAACATATGTGATGTCAATTGCAAAAGCAATACTTCCATCATCCTTGCTGTCTATCATCAGTACTTCCCTTCGATCCTTGAGATGAGGGTAATCTTATGAGATAACATATAATGATGAATCTTTTGGACATCTTTGCTTGGTATACTTCTAGATTTTATTGAGCTTGGTGCTTGACCTCATCAAGTCCATCAAATTCTCACATCTGTAGACAGACATTCTCATTTTGAGTGAGATTGTGTTTAATGATTACTCAGAGCAAAGATAGTTCAACTTCAAGTGGCAAGACTGCTTCAGCTCCAAATACTTTAGCATGAGGAGTGGATTTTGTGGGAGTACAGTCTAGATGTCATGTTGTTGTCTATTTATAAGGGAACTTCACTTTGAGATTTTGGCCTCCAAATTTGCTCACCTATTTGTCGAGACCTTTCGATGGCAGATTCTTGGACATGTCATCCAAGTGTCACACATCGATGCTCACCATGCGAGACTTGAATTAGTAGACATTTTGCCAGGGCTATAAGAGGAGGTCTCTTTGGAGGAGTAAATCTAGTCTCCTTAAAGATAGGACCTTCATATTTTTTTTCATCAGTCATTTCTTCTTAGCAACTTTGAGGACCTGATATACTCTTGCATATATAGTTTGAGTTTCCTTACTAGAAGTTGGAAGGCGACATTGTCTAGAAGGACTATTTGATTTAGTAGAGGCGTCCCTTTTACCCATCTTAGGCTGTCAAACTGTTATGGATTAGAACACTCACTTCTGGTTCTACAGCTGGCTGTATAATTTTTTTATTTGAATAATGGCTATTGAGCATGTAGTTTAGCATTTCTTTTTCTCTGCTGTCTTTGGGTTAGCTTGCTTCTAGATGAAGAAGCTTTTGTCTTCTTCTTACTTCTTCTCAAGGCATTAGCCTCCATATTTATTTTTCTTTCTCTTAGGACCTTTTGGTAATGGATTCCCAAACCAGGTTCAGGGTTGTGCTCACGATGCTAGTGAATTTCTCAGCAGGTCTTGGCTTACTACCACTAATTATAGTTTTTGTAGTGGAGCATTTCTTGCTTTTTTGATAATTGATATTTGATACATGTTCTACATAAGACACTTTTCCTTAACAACCATCGCAGTTTAGTGTTTCTTCTCCTTTGCCTTCTACTCAATTTTCCTCTAGAAGATGAGGCTCATACCTTTCTAGTCGAGGTTCAAGCTGGTAGGGTTGTCATATTCCAGGGTATGACTGAAACTTTACGTGAAGGTTCTCTTCATGTGGCACCTCAAAATAATTAATCTTTTAAGTACAGGGCTCTCTTTTGAGGAACCTGGTAGCGATAGTGATCATTTGGTTGTCCTCCTCCATTACTGCAGTTGGTGCATACAATATCTTGATGCTTTAGGTGGAGGATTATTTGCAAAAATAATCATAATGGTTGGGAAGTCACTATCAAATTGAACCAACATCCCCAGTATTAATTATAGCGTTAGACAGACGGATATTAGCTCCGTGACCTAGCTGCATGATAAACGGTATTCTGAAGATCCATCAATATACATAACAAACATATTAATCATAAGAATATTATTGATTTAAATTTAATTTCATTGATAATTAATTCCATCATGCTCACTTCTTCTTACATAGCTTAAACTAGCGGAGATGGAAGAGAATCATGTCCCCAGTGGCCAGGAAATCTGTGGGCTCTAAAATTCACCAGACCTCTTTGATGAAATGAGTGTTTTAAAGTGTGTGGGGTATAATTTTTAGAAGATAAGATAGATATTTCATCCTCATTTGGTGATGACTTTAGATCGGGTTCAAGGTTTCTTATATGGTTAAATACCCCTTTCGGTAAATAAGAGAACTTTTGATTGAGGCTAGTCATTTAGATTTTAGAAAAGCATAGCGTATAATCCGCATATAGAATTCTAGAATTTAAGATATGAAATTCATCATTTTAACTTAAACCAGATGGTTGGGGGAATGATGACGTGCCTGATCTAGATCCCATGGTTCCGTCATCCCAAACAGTTGTGGTCCCTCGTCTACTTAGTTAGAGGAGGTAGTCGACCCAACCTAACAGAAGAATCCTCATCAGTAACACATGGGTTACGTCATCCAAGAAATCCTTGTAGACCTAGGGTGGTGTTTATCTAAGGAGACAGGCTTAAGTCTACCTTAGCTGACAAAGGGTTGTTCCCCCTATCAAGTATACCTTATGATTCACAACTCAAAGGGCAGAGCCATTGGGAACATCACGGATTCTGATGCATTGATAAAGTAATATAATAGAGTTGGGACGGCCAAACTCAGGGACTCACGGTCATGGCGATTCATCTGGACAGGCCCCGGCGGTTCGAAGACAGGCCACATCCTTCGGCAGAGATTGAGAGTGAACATAGCGGAATACTTAATTTGACATTGGCTCCTTTATGAGCTAGAGTTTTCTTAGTTTATCAGCTTCTTGAGGTGGATTGATTGAGTTTTGCTTTAAGTTTTAGTGATAGAGTTTCATTTGAATATTTTTTAGATTGATATTTAATTTGATTTGAAAAAATTGATTAATTTGAATTTGTTTAAGACTTTAGATCACAGTCCTCTATTTCTAAGAGGATTAGATCTACAATTACCTGATAGAATCAATTTTTTAGATATTTCACTGATTTGAAACTCTTATTAGAGATTTTTTTAGATTTTATTAACCCGAACCCAGTCCTAAGACTAAACAGGGAACAATCTGCGCAGCATCCTCAAACACTTAAATTTAAGCATTAAAGCGTGGTGGGAATTAATTTAAGACTTTATGTAATTTTATTCTTGAGTTATGAGATTGATTTTGTATTTTCATTTAATTCTAATTTAACCTGTCGACCTTTTGGGACAAAATTTGCACTTGTAATTCCTATGTCCAACCATGCAAAATTTATAGCTTAAATAAGCCTAATTAGTGATTTCATTGATTTTGACAATCATAATTAGAATGAAATTTCTAATTTTATTATTAAAGAAATCCTTATGATTTTTTATTTTTGGTTTAGTATCACCTTAAATTTGTACAAGAGTTCTGCGATCAATGGCGAAAAAAATATTTTGATTTAGATTGTAATTTAACACACTACTGGCACTTAGTTTACTTGTTAAGTTTTATACATTTCTCCCAATTTGATCATGCTCAACTTACATCAATTTTGATAAGTTATGCCAATTTGAGTGTTTATTGTTGTTTTAGCCCCAGTGTGTAACGACATAGTAATCTTATCACTCCATATTAATCTAGAGTTATTAAACCTAATTTGAATTTATCCATAGATTTTGAGGTTTATTTCAAATTTATTGTAAGTTTGCCATTAGTCTCCTTTAAATTCCAATTAAACTTGCTTAATTCTCGAAAATTGAGAATTCTGAGTTTATGAGTTTAATATTAACCTCCCCAAATTTCTGATTTTTAAATGAATATTCTTTTCAAAATTTGCTTTAAAGGCTCCCCCTTTTTTCACTTGACCTATATAGGTGTTAGGCATATTTTCATGCCTTAGGCTCTAAGTCGACTCATTTTACCCTCCCCTTTTTCTAAGTCAAAGATTTGATGAAATTTGGCCGACACGGCGTCATCCCGTATAGGGGCTACATCGGAGTATTGGCTGCTCGATGCATGCTCTTGTGCTGGCAGTGGTGTCTTAACTAACAGACCTACTTTTATCTTATAGCATCTGTGAGGTCTTCAAACCTAAAGAGACCTACAATATAATATATACTCCCCTCTGCCCTTTTTTCTAAGTCGAAAATTAGATAAAATTTTATTTTATTGGGGAGCAACATCTGGTGTTGGCTTTTCGGTGCGCCTGAGCATAGCAAACGGTGTTTTTTGACACCACAACCTGCTTTTTTATCTCGTCGCACCCTACTTAGCACAAAGAGGTCTTCAAACTTGCAAAGAAACACAAGCATATGTATATATATTCACATTCATAAATCCCACATATTTTTATACATTTTTTGGCTCGCTGCAAGGTTTGGCAAAGGAACTAGGTTAGGTATGTGATTGGGAATGTAAGGTAAGGGGTGCGATGCCAAAAATTGAAGGAAGAATTTTCCTGTTGATGATATTTTCCCGATTTTAGACGGCGAAAATGGGATAAGCTTCATGAGGGGTAGCGTTGAAAATTGAAGAATTTGTCTGAAGATGTTCTTTCAAACATGGCGACAAAAAAAAAGTGAAAGGATTGGAGTCGTGGCGCCAAAATCAAGGAAGAATTCCTGTCGGCGATTTTCTTCTCAGTTCGCCTTGAAAATAGGATGGCTAAGCGAGGG